>JAOVYW010006642.1:0-11373 GCA_025775045.1 Hiodon tergisus
TGCCGCAATGCCCTACTGTCGCACTGCCGCAATGCCCTACTGTCGCACTGCCGCAATGCCCTACTGTCGCACTGCCGCAATGCCCTACTGTCGCACTGCCGCAATGCCCTACTGTCGCACTGCCGCAATGCCCTACTGTCGCACTGCCGATGACTAGAGTTCTACACATCATTTTATCTTCACCATTATTAGAATAAACTGCCCTACAATTATTCTTTATTAGTCTAAGTAGCGCATTTTTTTAAAATTTCGAACCCACCTCGATTTGGTCAATCTTAACCTGCTTGTACGCCTTCTTCATTTCCTTGGCTCCGATCTTCATGGCATCCACCTGAACGAGGTATCACAGACACAGGTTGTTGTTTTTTACACAGCTGCTAAATGCCATCCATGAAAACACTTCATTAGGGAGGAACATTTACCATGTCGTTTCACTAAATAACGTGGTGGGTAAGCGGATACTGTAGATATACTGCTTCAGTTACATATCTCTCCACTGTAGACAGTCAAGCATTATTGGCAGCTTAGAGATGACATATCAAAAAACCACCCTTACTGTTGTCTTTGTATCCTTTAGCGTTTGGATGGTATAGTTTGCCTGCTCCATGTTAAAAGACTGTTGCGTTAGGTTGTCCCTCTGGCCTTCATACCTGCAAAGGTAAATACCATCATTTGAAAAATTGCACTGGCTTTCATTTGGCATCTGACCAAACTGAACGAACAACACAGGGAGAGATGCATTTGTGGAGAAATTTAAAATACAGGGATGAGTGCATTTGGGGGGGAAATAAAGAACACAATAGGGTTGCTTGGAGGAGGGCAATCGGAGCAACTTACATTCTCTTCTGCTTCAACACTCGCATTGCCTTCTGCTTCACCATGTTCTGAAAAAGTTGACATGCTTATAGTCAGGAGGGGTCATTAAAGTATCCCGCTTTGTCTGCATCTTTCAGTCAAGCACCCGTTACCGACAACAGTGCAGGAAACAAAGCGAAAGCCACAATTCATTTTCCATTAAATAATTTTGACATATTTTGTCAAAAAGTCCAGATATACTTTAACAGAACCGCCGCCTCTTTATAGCGGTGCTCCTGTCGCAACGGCTTACCTTTGCGGGACCATCTCGCATCTTTTTCATCTGATCCTTGTACTTGACCAGCTCTACATCCAGTCTGGAAATCTTCTTGTCAACTGACTCTGCCCTGCTATCCACCTTTGAAGAGAGAAGCGATAGGACCGGGGCGGGGATACGGAGCTGGGTCACAACTGCCTTAATGTGTAGTAAACTTCTTGAAGATAGCGGTGCTTTTGCACGCATTTCTCTGTTGGTCGCTCAGAAAAAATACTAATTCCTTAGTACAGCTCGGAAAGCTAATAACTTCATTGGCTTTCCGACTCATTGTGCCAGTCCACGCAAATATTAATGGTCGAACTTCGTAGTGGTGAACCCTTGTATAAACCTTCAGCAACATCAGTATAGTCAGCCAGCTACTGGGAATGCAAGACCCATGATCCATCGGCAATGCGTTTTTATTTTAGAAAGAGTACATTTTTCTACCAAGGTCTTTCAACAGACGGAACGCAAACGAGTAGAACAAGTTTTTTTTTTTTTCCCAGGAAGTACCTGAACATGAATTCAACAAGCTTAATTTCATAACTACTACGTCAGATCTAAAATAATTCACAACCCGTATATGTTTCCTAACGCAATATATTTTACAGTAAAAAGAATGGACCCTCCTTCTGCCGTCCGGTAGAAGCAAGAAACAAAGGCCGTTAAGATCACCGGCACCTTATAACGTCTTATACAACAAATTAAAAGAATCAAAATATGTAAGAACGGGAAATAGACGGTTTAGTAGCATCGAAACCGAATATGGAAAACGATGATCCAAACGATGACCTTTAAAACTATATTTTTCAGCTGGTTACGAAAAGGAGAACCGCCTGCCAGCTTATTACTACCAGGTCCGAAACTATAACAACTTCGTTTGTTTACTTAAAAATGCTTTACATTCAGGTGGATGTTCTACTTACATTTCCTATACAGTCCGAAAGATTTGGTGGGGGTACTTTGGGTTTACCCATACCGAAAATACGATTCATTCTGGCAACACAGTCAAACGCCAAAAAAATCCCCCAGACTCAAATTAATAAATGACACAAAGAAAACTGTCCTAGGCAATCCCTTCCCACACACAGCAATTCGGAACACCCGGAAACAACAACAGAGCGGCGAGGAAAAATATCGCAATAGGCCAAATTCACAAGAATCGAAAATACGTCATTGCTGGGTAAACCTACTTCCGCTACAGTTACAACTAACGCGATTTTTATGCTGAGGAAAAATGGAAAGATATTTCACTGCTTCTCTCTTCACCCTGTTGCAAATCAGTTTCGAGGATGTTAGCCGAATTGTTGTAGAGCACTCTTCCGCTACAGCATCTAGGCTGAGGAAGGGCTATACATTCTTCGTTGAAGTTTATTCACGGTTATCTAGGTAAGCTGACAACTAGCAGGGTTCCAAGGCAGTATGGAATTTGATTTTTAGTAATTTCCAGGTTTGAATAAGTATGGAAAAATATTTTTGTTTCCAGACTACTGCCCCTATACAAACCCGGAAGTGTGAATTGGCCCAATGGTGGATAAAGTTGTGCAAATGGGTGTCAGTTCGCAGTCGCCTCTCGTTGGTCGTCCTTAAAATCACAAGCCCTTGATACCAAATTTTTGCGTCCAACAGGTCTTTGTTTCCGTCCACTTACACGAATTACATTCAAATAATGTGCCAATAACTATGCGTGGATTTATGTCTCTCGTTATGGCTACATCTCATTCGTGTCCCCACTTTTGAATGCTGCCATAGCTTATTCCTGCTGAACACTGAATTAATTTGACTCTACCTCCCCTTTCTCGTCAGTTTCTCCCCGGGAAAGATAACATTGGCTATGGGTGTTCTGGCTGATTGATTCTATCTGGAAAATGTAATCTGTTAAGCACTTTGTGAAAGATTCTGTTTTTAAGAAATAAAATTTGTAATTTCAGTCAAATTTCAATCAACAAGACAAGAAACTTGGAATCTCAACAAACAAAAAAAAGATTGCCTCCTTATGAGATTAGTATTACACATCATGGTTTAATAGGGAAAGAATATATATTCTTAACATTTTACACTTTATTTATCGGTAAATATAATACATTCTGCAATTATACATTTACAACTTCCAATATATTTTAGAAACACTGCAGTATTTAAACTCAGTATGGAATTAGTGTATGGCCAATTATTAAAAAAACAGACACATACATAGTTTGGGACAATATTATCGTTAAAATGCTCAGAAATTATTCATTTATAATTTACATATTAACAGAATTAATAACTATGTTCATTTCACACTTACTTTACTAATCAGGCAACCTCGAAATGTCATATGTAAACAGAGATAATGTAGGTTAACATAGGTTATATGTATTTACAATCACATTGTAAGTAGGCTACATAATGACTAAGCATATACACATATTTTGAATTAATATACTCGTATTAACACGTGTATAACATGTATTATGTCGTTTTGTATCCAATATATATAAGTCGTGACTGAGGACTGGCGAACTCCACATTAATTGATCTATCACGACAACAAACAATGTTTTTGTGCAAAAATATGTTTATGATGACGACGAATTAGGTTTAATTAAAAAGCTAAATATTTTTAAGGAGAATACAAATGAGATGTTTCATTACAGGGGTGTATCCCACCACCGTAAATTTTCTCAACAAACGCCTTGTCGCCTCGTTGCTGACCCGTTTCTAAATATTGTATTATAATCCTTCACAGGTAGGTAAAATCCTCAAATAATTCTCTCTGTCTCAGTCCATAATAAGTACCCAAATTCTCAGTTACGTCATTGGTTAGAATCTCAGTAACACACAATAGTAATGTATAACATGTTATATATTATAACAAGTTTCCGCAATGTCAGTCATTTCTAGGAATTAGAGGCCTCAACAATAAAGAGCAATGACAATGGTTACTAGATTGTAAAACGTTGAACATTAAATTATTTTAATAATAATGGCTTTCTGGGCATTATAAATGTTCAGAATAAAATATTATGTTTCCAGGTTCCTAGCATACTCAACGTAAACTGCCATTCTACTTTTATTGTGGACATATTTGTTACATTTTAATCAATGTACATTTACAAATACTTGCAAAATATATATATATTTTTTTAACCATTCACAGAAATCTGGGTATAATTAACTGTCTGTGGACTACATTGAAGATCTTCGTTAAAGAAACAATGCTGCATTGCTTTGTAATTGTCGACACACAATGACATCCTAGTTGTATGGCATATCTTCAAATCTGCAGTCATTGTGTTTATTCATGAATTCCTTTGCATCTGATCATACAAAAGATATCAGTGCTGTTACAAGACAATCGAACTTCCAAAGACCTGTGAATTTGATGACTTGGCTCAGTTATGATTTCCCAGACCACAGCCAAGGAGTCTCACAGACCGGATAGGATAGACTACTGGCACATTTGTTGCACAGGCTGTTCCCCCCGTTCCACTCATGATGGAAGTGGTGGATGACAATGAAACCGAACAGACAAACCAAGCGAATTAGATCCAGAGCAGACCTCAGCAGTGACACAGCAGCACGCTGCATCCCAAGCTTCGGACAGCACTGCCAGCATCAGGCCTTTCTTTTCTATTTATCTGTAGCCACCTGTTATTTTTGTGTTTCTCCCCCAGGTTGGAATGGTCAGCTGTGATAATGCATTTCGGCTCTTCGCTAAGAACACTGGGGGAGGGTGAAGAAGTAGTCCGATCCATTTCCCCGGTTGAGCCACCCGTCTCTCTGCCGGCACCCATGTGAGAGGTTCAGGGCCTATTGGAGGAGAGGCACGTCCCTCTCAATGGCACTGCCAGCCTACAGACACCGGGGAAGCCAATAGGAGAGGCTGATTAGCGTGGGGTTGCTGCTGTGCCATCCCGGTCACAATCGGAAAATTATGCAGATTATAGGACTCTAGTATGCACTCGGTTTAGCACCTTTACCGACTGAGCCACTCAGGAGGCCATTAAGTTAAACGTGAGTTGAAGCAGTTTCTGTTTCAGCACCTTGTTCGGGAATTCAGGAGCAGTTCTGGGATTTAAACAGGCAACATTTCTATTAGAAGTTAGACACCATAAGCAATACGCCTCAAGGTTCTGTCCCTTGGCAGTCGATTCAGTTGCCTGGCAGTGGCTAGACATGTGTGAAATCCAAGACAAAAAATGACACTTAGGTCTTTAAAGGTATGATTCCAACCCACATCACTGAAAGTCTGCATGTTAACACTGAATTTTCACACTTGCTATACTCACCATTTTGATTCAAATCAACTTCACTAACAATTTTGCTTAGTAACGTACCTATGCCCATTATTAAATGAGAGAATCCCTGTTGAATTACTCGTTGGCAAAAACGCAAGATCGAAAAGTAACATCAAACCTTTCTAATTTCATGCCAGCTCTCAGACCGATCACTCGGGATGGGAGTGGAGAGAGAGGGAGGGGAAGGCAAGAAAGCCAATTATGACAACACATCAGACCGCTGACGTGACCTGCGTCAGTCCAATGTCGTTGGAGTCCTCCCGACCCTGGTGGGGGAAAGAGGTCAGCTCCACCGCTAGTCATACTGGCCTGCTGGACCCCTCTGGGGGGCACGTTGACACCCTCACGGTGCTCCTCGCCCGGCCAGCGCTGGGCCGCCCCTCGCCTCCTGCGTGCGTCGGGCAGCAGAAGTCCCGGAAGCAGCGCTTGAAGTTCTCGTCCAGGAAGGCATAGAGCACCGGGTTCAGGCAGCTGTTGGTGTAGCCTAGCGCCACGCAGAGGAAGTAGGCGGCCATAGCGCCGGCTGTCTCCGGCACGCCAGCCAGCGCCTTTGCCAGGACGAAGATGTGGATGGGCGTCCAGCACACCACGAAAGCAGCCACCACCACCAGGACAAGCCGGGTGATGCGACGGAGGTTGCGGTCCTTCTCGCGGGAGCCGGAGAGCAAGCGCACGCTCTTCAGCCGCAGCACCATCAGAGAGTAGCAGATTGAGATGATGAGGACGGGCACCACAAAGGCAAAGACGAAGACACAGATCCTCATCAGCGTGTCCCAGTAGATGTATGGCTCCGGGAACTGCAGGGCGCACTCTGTGGTGCCTGCGGGCACACGCAGATGAGGGTTGTCAGACACAGAAACCTTCACGCTCGCATGACAGTTTTCATTGAGGTTCCTTCAGTAAATTCAGTGTCAAAAAGGCTGCATTTAATCTGCATTACAGGCAGTTCTAACCCTGACCCTAAATCTTAAACCTTAAAAATCCAGTAAGTTAACCATTACACTGCGCCTAGTCTTGAAGTTCAAAGGGCGATGTTGTGAGAGGTTTATTTTCCTCAGTTAAGACTGAAGTAGACAAGTGAATCGAGATACTTCAAACATCTTTGATTCATTTCCTTTCAAGGGTTCCTGTGTTCAAAGGGTAAACCAAGTTGCACTTCACTTTGATAGACATGAAAATAAAATAAAATTACCTCCAGACATTATCTAGAAATCCATTGAAGAGCAGTCGGGGCCACTCACCGTTGTTAGTCTGAGTGCTCCCCAGGATCAGGGCCGGTATCCCAGCCGCTGAAGAGAGGATCCAGATGCAGACGTTGACCACCTTGGCCTTGGCGGGGGTCCGGAAATCCAGCGCTCGGACAGGGTGGCAGACAGCCACATAGCGGTCCACGCTCATCATGGTCAGTGTGAATATGCTGGTGAACATGTTGTAGTAGTCGATGGAGATGAAGACCTTGCAGACCGCCTCACCGAATGGCCACGAGTCCAGCAGGTAGTCCGTGCTCTGGAAGGGCATGGTGGTGGTGACCAGGGCATCTGCAACCGCTAAGTTAAAGATGTAGATGTTGGTGGCAGTCTTCATCTTTGTGTATCTGTGGAGGGGGACAATCACAATGAACCTACTGGTACCCAGGAACGGGACAACTTCAGCTTCTCTCTCCATCTTTGTCTGAATTATAACCGCTATGTGTTATGCTATGTTTAGGTTGGTTTTGGGATAGCGACGCAGAAGCCACGCCCCTGCTTGCTGTCATTTACATATAACATACCGAATTTTTCCTAAACTGTACTATGTAGGTCCATTACCATGTATTTGGTCTTAACTCTAAAAACTATTTTTGTCTTTCTGCAGCCTAACCACTGGAGGGGGCTCGTAAGCTTGCTCTAGCAAGCAACAAAAAAAAAACTTGAAAAACTGAAAAAGGCCATTAAAAAAAATTATTATAAAATGTCCCTGTATTGTAGTAGCCGTCAGAGATATTTAGGAGGTGTGACTTATCATTTACCCCGACCAATTGTTCTGAAATAATTGTTAGATTATTTACAATTATTATATATTGTATATAAATGCTATTAGTCATGCATAACTCTGAACGACTCTACTCTTACCTTTTATACTTTAAATCACCTGCTTATATTTATTTATAGTTTTTACAGCAAAAAAAATAAATAATATATATATATGTGATATATTTGATAGGTCAGATTAATCGCCAGGTGTTGCACTATATTAGACATCGCTAATAAAATAAGTACATTTTAAGAAATTAAACTCTTACCGGATAATAACATACATTACAAGGCAGTTGCCTCCTAAACCCACCACAAAAACCACGGTATAGACTGCAGTGATTATGGAGATGAGAGGCGACGTGGTCTCGCTTGTCCAGCTGCCACTGGTCGTGTAATTGTCGGTATCAGAATAACTGGGCGGCAGCGTGATATTGGCGAAACACTCATCTGCAAGGGCGGAATGGCACCTGTCCGATTTTATAATCTCCACTGGATTGGTGTCCATTGTCCTGGATGCTTTGGAAAACTGAGAAAATTTGCAAAAACACGTGCATTGAAACATGCATTATCCAGAAAGTAAGCTGGGGGGGGGAGTTGCATTGAAATAAATGGGCAATCTACTATACCTACAAATTGATGTATTCGAATTTAAATAATGCATGCTACTATATTAAGATGCAAAACAATTCGATTGTTTTAAAACGTAAAGACACTGACGCGCAATAACCAACATCACAATATATTTTCACAAGGCAACAAACGCAAATCTTATTATGTTACATACCAGATCGGTCAATTCACCGGTTTCGTTTTTCGTAAAGATGAGATAAGAAAAAGAAAATTAATATCTAAAAATGAAACTTGGGTTGAGCTGCAACAAAAGGCTTTCGTTGCGAACTTTGCTGATTGCAGTATGAAATAGGCAGGTTACTCCACGACGCCGCGATGCGCCCCCCATAGCGGTTTCAGCCTTCGAAGCTCGGGTGGTGTGACATCATAGTTGTGACAATGGCTAAATCGAAGTACCATGGCTATATAAAACATAATTATTAAAATCTATTAAATTAGGTCCATCACACGTGTACTATTTGCAAATGGTGACAAAATGATCTAAATAGTTGTTCCATAATTACTTTTTAACGAGTTTGTCTCAATCGTTTATTTATTGATATCAAACGGTTACAGTTAAAGGGACATCTCAGTAGTAAAAAGTCGTTCATAAGAATATGCTGCAGATAAATATCAACCGAAGCCATTTATAAAAAATCTACTGCCCGTACTTCGGGAACAAACCAAAGATTGACACGCTTGCACACTGCTAAGACACATAAATATGTCACGCTAAAAGGGCCAACTATCAAAATAATAAAATACTGTTTGTGATACTGCATGCATGTAATACCGTCACGTCAGTGTTCGTTAGTCACAACCAAGTTTAAGTACAATACAATTTATTGCTGACGTCATTGCAAATGTGTGACGCCATTCCGCAGATTCTTTTGAGTATTTCTACCAAACATTTAACAGAAATCACAAAGACCAATCAACCAATGACCCTCAACGCGCTTCTTCGGTCAAACACCCTGATTCCACCAGCTCCACTGACCCTATTTTAAATGTATTTAATTACACATACCGGAGTGTTGTATAGTTAGTGAAACCACACTCAGGTGAACAAGGAGGTCCTGTCGATCGGTGTGGCCCAAAAGCTTGGCTGTCCGTCAGGGCGGCCCTGTGCGTGTTCCCAGGGCTCGAGGGCGCGGTTTCTGGCAACGTGCAACACATTAGTTTCACTCATTAAGCAACTTTGCCGTATGTCCATGGGGTCTAGAATACTGTAAATGATTTGTTCCACAAACAACGAGGACACAGTCAACTCTCTATATCATAGTCATTCAAATTATGAATTTAACAGATGTAAAGTTAATAATTAACTAATGTTTTATTGTGATTTTACTGAGAATGGTACTGCGTGGACAAAGTGACTAAGTGATGTAAAAAATCTAAACATAGTGAAGTCCCCTCAGCCAGCTGTTCCCGGGGCTGACAGCATTAACACCTGAATAGAAGCTTTATTGTGAGCTTAGTGCTTTACAATGACCTTGAATTCTGAAACAGCATATCCAAGAATTTTGTTTGGGGCTAAAGGGTTTCTATAGCAACACAATGTTGAATTCTTGTTAATGTTGAAAATGTTAAATTAAAAATGCACACTTTCATTTACAACTTAAATTTCAAGGAAACTAATTGAAATATAAAATAATAGTACATGGTTTAAACTCGAGGACAGTACAGGTAAACGATGACACGGATATATGCTATATATAAATTCAATTAACTTCATGTACCCTACATATTAAATATTTTAGTCAAATTAAAGCACCTATTAGTCCAAAATAGGTCTGAATATATAGTAAATTTACTGAATAAATGCTCTATTCTTTTTTCATAACTTAACAAGTGCAAATTTAACAAACCCGCACGCAACCGAGTTTTAAAATAACATTTGGTTAGTCTCTGACATTGAGGCTTGTTGGTATTCATGTCTCGGTTTTATTTATTTATTCTTGTATCAGAATGTAAAGTGCTCTACTGGGATACGCATTGATAATAACTGTCCTTTGTTGTCAAATAAATTTAACTCTATATAGTAATTAAATTATAATAATAGTAATATAATTATTTCAAACGGAAATTTAATTACATCGTATAATTGCATTAACTGTTGAACCCAGTTTTTGGAACAGGCAGAGCTGAACTAACGTCGACATCGTCTGTAATTGAAATAATCTCTCCTAAATTTCAGTTTATCTCCTAATGTCCCAGTTAGTTTGCTAATGAACATTTATATGAAAATGCGATGGGATGCGATGCTACGGCTGGCGCGCCAGTCTAAAGGCAGGTACGGTTCGAGCATTTTTAATTAGCGCGTTCCTCCTCCCACAAATTTTATGCAAGTTGAAGGTCACTGCTATCTTTTGCAGTTTAGAAAAGCCACTTAAAATTGCCACGAGCCAATCGGTCTTAAATTTTAATTTACTGTTGGACACTTAAGTAAGATATTTATCCGTTATATATATGATTATAAATTCGTAATCATAGGTGTTGCTCTGGACTCTTCGCAGCTGTTCCTGCTAATCAGTAGCGCATCAGCGCCCACTTCTGTTAGCCAATAGTCAGTTCACCCAGCCATTACCTAGACCAAAGCGTTTCGACTGATTTACTCTTATACCGCCAACCTGCAACGTATAATCGACATACTTACAAAAACACGAATAAAAGGGCAAGTTTTGAGTCAGTCTTGAGTAAAGGATGGACCACCGACGCCAGTGTAACTCTAAATAGCAGGTGGCAGAAGTCACAAAAACCGGTCAACAGATGGGCGCAAAGATAGGGAACAAGGGAGAATGCAAGCCACTTCCACAACCAAACAGAGAAGAAAGAGGAAGGTTCACCGGAATTACCGAGCAACTGTGGAGGCCCAAGAGCCAACAATAGCTGATTAACAAATATTTTCTCGTTTCAAAACCACGGAGTTAAGTAAAGATCACCGAAACCATAAATCACCGTTAGATACCGGTAGCAACATACAATAAAATAATTTTTCACATTGCATTTATGTCGAAGTTGATTTTACATCGCATTTCATTACATCTACCATATCGCGATTTGCCACGTTGTCTCCAGAGAGGGGTCGAGTTCCTTTTAACACTTCTGTGCATACAAAAAAATGTGTACGTCGTAGCACTCTTGCCGTTTTGGAACTGTGTGCTTGATTGAAAGACAACAGTTCCACAGCAAGCGATGTCGTTTTGAGGTTGTCATCCAGTGAAACCAGCATCACCTAACAGGGGGCCGAGAGTAGGCCCAGTCTTTGACAGACGCCAGCATGTCCATCATGTTTCTCAGCTCCTACCCACAGGCATCGATTCACAACGCGGGGCGAAGGACGGGGCAGGGAACA
>JAOVYW010006643.1:421-2921 GCA_025775045.1 Hiodon tergisus
GCACGGGGCGTTCCGCGTCGGATCCTCCTCTCCCGGAGGCCAAGCCCACCCCCCCCCCCCCCTCCGCACGGCAACCGAAGAAACGCAGGCACCGTCCCGGACACCTCAAGATCCAGTTTAAATAAGGGTGCATTTGTTTTCCAGACTAAAGGCATCGTTGCCATGGCACGCTCGGCCTGGCGATAATTTTCAGTCCTATTTTTCATTCTATCAAAACAGACAGAATGAAAGAATAAAACTCTAAGCAAAATAAACACCTTTTCAACAGAAAATAATGAACCACAAACAAAAGTCTTTTAATTGCACACACCTGAGTGGGACCTTTCCCAGTTAAATTCTTTACTCTAAAATATATATATATATATATATATTCTCCTTTCAAATCTGGGCATTAACAGGTAGTAAATTGGTGATAAGATACTCCACCAGAATATTTTGAACTGTTTTAACGCGAAGTTTCTTTGACTTGTACAGGTTTGACATGTTCATCACCCCATGACCAATGAAAGTGCTGTTGGCTCCGAGGTGCTGGATAACTAACTCACTCTACATTATTTATTTGCCTACCAGGTGTCCTTTCTCCCCGGGCCACTTACACGGCTTATTGCTTTTATACTGTTATTATTGCAGACAGCAAGATCTTTACATAAGATATTTAAGGAGCAGGCCCATGGGAGACCATCTCCCTCCTGGGATGCGAACCAGCAGCCTCTGTGACGAGTCCAATTGCTCAATCAGCGCGACCCACCGCTGAGTAGAGGTCTGCAAAGCGATGATCCAATCCCGCTGCTGGAAGATGAGCTGCCAGGGCTGATTAGTGCGAGCTCACACCCTCCTGCAGCAGGTGCGGAGAGGAACCCCCGCGAGTGTCGCTCGTCCCACAGCCTGCCTCAACGGGAGCCCCATAATCGCCTCGCCCCTCCCACCATTGTATCCCATTAACTTTTCAGTCTGATCGGTCAAATGGGAAGAGTTAACAAGGCAAAAATCCGCTGGCGGGGCATGCCATACCGGAAGACTGCACCCACCCCCCTTTATCGCTGTTGCCTGGAAACTGAGACACGGCGAGCGCTGACAGACGGCGCACCGACCAAGCACCTGCCAAGCAGCGGTGGGCTTCATCACGTGGCACGCTTTGCCTCATGAGCAAAGTGGCGCCACGGCCGCGGCGGGCGTGCGGGCCGTCTGTCGGCACGTGCTCGCCCCGCTTCCTGTGGAAGTAAACGCTGAATGCCCTGCAAAACGTGCACGAGCACTCTCTAAGCGTGATGTCAGTGGCAGGCAAGTACTGTAGCAGAGTTAGCGGACTGTAAGCATTGCGTAAGGGCTAGGTAAAAGCTATGAAAGTTACCAGCCAGCTGTGTAAAAAGGTGCGTAAACCGCGTGCAGGCTCTGTGTAAGTGGTTTGGAAGCATTATCTAAGCAGTGTGTAAGCGTTGTGCTAGTGTTGTGCGAGCGGTGTGTAAGCAGTGTGTTAGAGCAGCAAGCAAGAACAAAAACAAAAGCTGTGTCTCTGTCCAGGATCCGCGTGGGTGGCTGTGTACTTAGACTTTACAAGCGCTGCTCAAGCAGAGGGCAGGTTATTTGTAAATGCAGAGGGGGTCCAGGAGGCTCATGGAAAGCCAGGCCGACCGCAGCGCCGGCGAACGCCTGAAACCAAAACGGTGTGGTGTGTGGCCCATCCTGCATCCTAATCCCCTATATAATCCCCCACCAAAGCCAGCAGAGGTGTGGAGGGCCCAAATGTCACTGGAGGTTAATAGCGCCTCTCCCTTCTCGCTCTGTTGCCTCGCTGGCTCATCAAGGCCAATCAGACCCTGTGGCGTATCCACGGCATCCAGGCGCTCCCCGTCGCCGGGATTAAACGCCAGACGCAGGGGCCATCGAGCGGCTGGGCCTGACTATAAAACCTAGAATATGCCGAACTCGCTCGTCCCGCACCGTTCACGGATGCGTGTGCACAGCAGACACATGACCCATACAATTCACTGTATTGTAATCTCTCCAAGACCTTAGTCGCCACTATGGATGGGTGCACGTCTCAACTACATTTACATTTGACATTTTAGTTGCTTAGCTGACGCTTTTATACAAAGCGGCTTCCAGAAGTTTTAAATTTATACATTAAGCCATTTACACAGCCGGATATTTTACTGAAGCAATTCAGGTGAAGTACCTTGCTCAAGGGTAGAACAGCTGGGGTGGGACTTGAACCAGCAACCTTTTGGTTACAAGCCTGCCACCTTAACCTTATGTACTCCACCAGCTGCCCTCCAGCTGTGATATGCAGAACCCCAAAGCGATTCCGTGTCTGAGATCCTTCACTGAGACCATGTTTCTGAAGCGTGGCGCTAAGATGCCGTGCCGGCTCTCTGTAAAGCCCCCCCCGCCTGCACCCCACTTGGATCTCGCCTCGGTTTCGTGAAGAAAATAAAAGAGCAAACCGAAACCGTTGTTTACTGCCTTAAAACGTCGCCCGAGCTGCACACCTCTGTAAAAA
>JAOVYW010006643.1:5421-10658 GCA_025775045.1 Hiodon tergisus
AGTGTGAGTGCATTTGCATGTGTGTGTGTGTGTGAGTGTGAGTGCATTTTCATGTGTGTGTGTGTGTGTCTGTGTGTGTGTGTGTGTGTGTGTGTGTGTGTGAGTGCATTTGCATGTGTGTGTGTGTGTGTGTGAGTGCATTTGCATGTGTGTGTGCGTGTGTGTGTGTGTGAGTGCATTTGCATGTGTGTGGGTGTCAGTGTGTGTGTGGGTGTCGGTGTGGGGGAGCGCGACATCACAGACAGACCCTCCGGCACAGCCGAGGCACATTCCTATAACAAGAAAAGAGCATGCTGGGAACAGTAAAGGTTTTCTCCACGTGGAGCCAATTATGGTCTCCTTTTCTTCTGTCCGGCGCCCTCTATTGAGCGGAAAGCGTCGCTTGTGCCGATCAAAGGAGATTAGAGAATGTGATGGTTACACTTTTAAGGTCAGGCGAGTCTTTTGTGAAGGACAGCGGAGCATTTTTGCCCCCCCGGCCCCACCCGAAATGAGTCCCCTCGGTAAGCAGGCGACGGGCGAGATCGGCTTTTCAGTAACTTCAATTAACCTTGCTGGCGGAGTCGGCCTGCAGAGGAGATAATTCCGTTTGAATGTCTGCAGATCGCTTGTTAATGCCGTTCTCCCGCGGCACAATATCTCCGCCACTGCGTAATGATGTGACACGGATTCCTTCTATATGCCCTGAGGCCGTTGACCACACATGGTCCCCATGCACGCACGCACACGCACCCCAAGGGAACATTCTTTGCCTCCTGCATACTAGTCAGTGTTTTACTAGTCAGTGTTTTCTGCTATGCGCCACCACATAGTCAAACACACTATGCTCTTTTAATCCCAAACGCTCAAGATAGAACTCAGTCGATGCATAGGCCAGGCCCAATCGCACAGATCCTTCTCAGCAAATCATTATGGACATTTCAAGGCAACATGTCAGACAAATTTAAATTTATCTGTCTAAGAGCAGCAGAATTGTTTCCCCCGACGCAATGTCCTTAGCAATAGCCCCAATCAAACTGCAGTACGAACAGGTCAAGACACCATCGCAATAAAAGAAGAAGAAGAAAAACTCGGCCTGCAACTTTTTGTGGTGGGAAAATTAACTTTGTCACGAAGAGAAAATTAACCTAAAGGCTTACTGACGCTGCAACAACGTCCGGTGGGCTACTTGAGCACATTCGGGGTGGAAAAACACCACAGGTAGAAAAAAAATCTCTTTGTAAGGCTCCGAAAGTAGCGAGCAGCAAGACGAAAATCCAAAGCGAACACTTGGAGACGGAAGCTTCCCGAGACGTTCACATCTTTGAGCAGAATCTGCACCTCGGTTGTTTGACGTATTTTTTCCCCCAGCATTCTCTGTTTCTCTGCAATTAGATTCGCGGGCGTCTGACTCAATTACAGGTCCTATTACGGCGTGACTTTGTAGTGCGCCGCATTTACCGGAAAATAAAGTCACCCAGAACACGAGACCGAACCAGAATAGCCCAGACGAACTGGAGCATGCCCCTCTTTTCAAGACGAAGGACCGGCTATAAGGCCCCCGAATAACGCACCTTCAAAATTCATCCTACAAGTGCTTTTTGCGTCTCCCTGACAAATAGCGTGCCTCTAATTATAAGATTCGCTTCCCTGCCCTACTTTCATAATTATACATTGACACTCGCTGGAATGTTCTCTTTGATTATCGCAAATCTTTAGGCTTTCAGCATTGTATTTTAATGTCTTTTCCCATCCCGTTTTGCCTTCAAAGCCAGAACCTAATTTTGCAACCATTATGCTACAATTGTGAATCATGCTGCGATATGTTTTGCATATGACTGAACGTCACTGAAGATAATGCATTCTGGCGGCCGCAAAAAACAGCCCCTAGATGGTTATCTATGGAGAGGCTTGCTCAGGCATCAGGCACGCGATGGATTGACTTCATTTTTAACACGCGCGTCTCCGTTCCCGGGGCAAGCTCTTCCCTTGTACACCACAAGGTTCCCCCAATACCACACAATAACAATAACATCGTTCTGTTTAAAACAGGCTCCTCGTCGGTAATGAAAGACGTCTGTATACGAAGATAAAATCCGCACACTTCAGCTATTTTGGTGGAAAGCTAATTCAGCCAAGGACAGGCGAGATGAGGCGCAACTCGGCATAAATCGCGTTTTCGTCCCTGCGATTTTCTTCTTGGGCTTCTTGAGTCTTCTAATTTGATATCGTACGGCTTTATTGTTCACTTCTATTGTTTGCCATTAAATTCCATTAAAGGTCACTACTTTTCGCATATATATTTATTAACTAATTACATTAACATACAATTACTGGGATGGAATGTCTGTCCAACGAGACTAAACGGACTCAATCGGTTATTTAAAGTGAATTATCCGATTGAGTTTCAAGTCCTCATTGAATTGGCCTGAGCTAGACTCCTCTGCTTCAGTGTGGCAATGGTTATACCCTAAATTAGGAGCTTTGTCAGCTCCTACATCCTTTTCTTACAGGGTGTAGACTCTTCAGGTTCCTATTAATATATGACTGAGCCACCTTCAAAGAGAACAGGTTGGGGTTGACTTGAAGCAACACTATAAAACTCACCATGGACACACCGGACACTGCACACGGGCTTTCACAGAGTTCAAGCGTGCGTCAACCTGCTCGTCCTGTTTAAAACAAACCACAACCGGATGGAGCAAAACTAAACTTGGCCCAACGCTTTTCTCATCAAGACAGTTCTCGTTTGCTCGTTGTCAGAGTGGGCTTGGCATTATCAGGCGAGAGCAGCACGTGGACCTCAAAGGGACATAGGGTGCATGCAATCACTCAAAGCTTCCCCACGCCATGATCTCGTTATGCCCAACCCCTGCCCCGTGGGCCCCTCTGAACCTTCCCAGCAGCCTGTCGACCCCTGGAAGGGCCCCCCCCGGAGGCCCAAAGGCACATCACAGCGAGACATCTTTTGCCGCTGTAGGCCCCAATCACCCTTGCTCGACGGTATCTCCAATCTCCAAGATAATAAATAAAACGAGCCCAACAGAAAAGAGACCTACCCAATCGTAGAAGAGAAAATATTAATATAAATTCTTTTGATGTCAGGCACAGTTACAATACGCCTGTATTGACAATATGAAAACCTAATCTAAACAAAACAGCAGTGCTGGCTGAATGAAAAGTGTTTACCCGTGACCACAACCAGGTTTTTTTTTCCTATCAGTTTTCCCCCCCAGTACTGCGGCAGAAAGGCAAATATGTATATGCATGTTATTTTAAATATTTAAAGCAACCAGAACTGGAGATCAGTCGACCGGGTGTAGTGGGAGCCTGTTGTAGAACAACAAAAGGATTTTTTTTTTAATCCACACTGTGCAAAAACAAAACAAGACGTGAAAAAACATCCTAAGACATTCCAAAACGTGACTGTCCTCGGCGGGCAGACTCGCCTAACAGTCTTTGGACGTCAAAACTATTTGAAAATTAGCGGCTTACAGTCAATTCTCAGTTAAGTAGGCCAACACCATCCCACGCAAGTTCACAGCTCCTTTGGAGGCCCTGGGCCTTTTAAGCTGCCTCCGAGGACGATGGGTAGATCACAGGCTGGCAGAGTTGAAAGTCCTGGCGCGGCCTGAATCCCGGCGACGTTCAAGCTTTGATGCAGACCAGGACAGTAGGGGTGGGGGGGGGGGGGGGGTGTTCTTGAAAACACAGACGTGGCCCTCCATCCTGATCATCCACCACAGCTACAGAAGATCAGGATCACCCACAAAACATGGTCAAAACAATACACCCTCTGTATTGGCTTTTCAAAATATGAAGCCATTAAGTTTACAACAGTGCAAACACAGTCTCATTTGCCCACTTATTTTAATGACATATCTATACTAGAAGACACAACTTAACAAAAACAACCAACATAGGTCAGGCTTCACTGTCACACTTTGCATGCCGTATTGGCCTTCTTCAATAGTGTTTTCGCCCAGTGAAGTGCCCTGGTAATGCTAGACGTTTCATTGGTGCTCTGCTAGATAGCAGAAGAGTAAATTAACTGAGCGGAAGGCATTACGAAATTGGATGCGATTCCGGCATTATCTTAGGCAAACAGATTCACACAATGTCACAACATCCTTGCATATTTATTTTTATCTGTTATATCTAATGCCGCCCCTGTCCACATCAACTCAGCAATTTATCCATGTATACAGACGGATACTGCAGCAATTCAAGTTAAGTTTCATGCTCAAGGGTTTTGAATACCTTCCTGTATTTTTATATTTGTTGCAATGCCTCTGCCCCATCTTTCGAACTTTTTAGAATAATGAATATTAATTTACTGGGTAAAAGCGGAGGCTGGGCCCAAGCAAACAGGGTGGGGTAGGGTTGGTCTGAGCTGTTCTCAGGTCCCGCACCTATTGGTGCCGTCGGTGAGGGACATTCCTCTCTTCCAATCACCGCAGACCTTCCAGCACCTGGCTGTGTAGCCTGCAGTATGTGCGAATGGGTGGGAAGGAGGTGGGTCGAACAAACTCCCGGCGCTACTTTGTTGTCCCACGTGGTTGCTAGGATTCCCAACCGAGAGCGGTTCGGTGAGCCGAGATTCCATTTGGTGGTTGCAGATTTGTGTGAAAAGAACAAAAATAACTGCCCTTTCCAAGTAAAAAGAAAAATCCCAGTCACGATCAAGTGGTCATGATCAAATTAGTCTTTATTACCTATTTGTTTCCACCTTGTGAATAAAATAAAACTTCTCATTTAGCAAGAACAGTTCCACAAACCCACTGTCTTGTAATTGCATCTCTTCCTGTGTCTGTAGCTCCTTGAGTTAACGTAAATGGAAAAGCCTGCAGGTAACTACGGCAAATTAAGTGTAGGTAGCAACATCAGTAAGTTCCAAGGCGATCATTAGCTCCATATTTCAGTTGTCAACTTTGGAACTGTGTTTTTCCAAGCTGCTAATGTCTAGCATTGTCTCTCTGAACCGCTTGTACCAGGGCACATATTTCTTAGTGTGAGAGGCCCTCGTAGAGTTTAACGTCATGGGAGCTACGTTCAAAGCAAAGGTACAGTCACGGTTAAACAACATAAAGACAAAAATAGCCCTTCTTTTCCCAGTTTTTTTTTATCTGATGAAATTTGGGCGTAGAAAGACTTTCGGTGTGACCTTAGAGTATTTTTAACACGAAGCAAACAGTCAACAAGATCAGAGGCTCTGAGAAACATTCTTTTCACCGTAAAGCAAATCAGTAACTGTAACA
>JAOVYW010006643.1:10758-42932 GCA_025775045.1 Hiodon tergisus
ACAGGTTATGACACAGAAAAGATAAATGCAGAAACAGACAGAATGACGGCAGATTTAGTACAGGCTCTGACACCTGACAGAGAGTTCACCTTTGTTACATGCCACATTGCACGGTTTGAAAGCAGCTGGTCCTACCCAGAACGATTTATATAGCTCGCAATGTATCCAATTATGCAGCTGGATGTTTTCAGAAGCAATTTGAGTTTATGTGCCTTTTTCAAGAGTGCCATACAATCGCAGTTTCTCTGCCAGTCCTTTACCACAACTGCAACACCTGCAGCCCGTATGCAAACAGTAAGCGACCTACAATTCCAATACGACCGGCTGAAAACGTGAAAGTTTTTTGAACATTTGTAGTTACTGTCAACCTGCAAGGCTCAGCAGTTGATTATCATGACTGTCGCACACAGGCCTTGTTTCGCATCCACCATCGATGACCACCATCGGGTAATCCATTGCTCTCACACCCTTGCTTTTCATGTTGCCCCATTTCAGGCCGCGGCTGGCGAAACCTCGTTGGCTTGCACAACGTGTCGGCAGGATACGTCAAAAATGTCAGGGAGCCCATACATCTGTGACTCTGGGGCCTTGGGCAGTCTGACTGTAGCCAAATTAGCCCAGTGTGCCCCTATTGTACAGCCAAAGGCGGGAGCGTTCCCCCCCCCCCAGGGAGTTAACCCATCCTGGCTGGCCGTACCTCTCATCTAAAGCAGTCTCGTGAACACCAGCCCCCTGCCAAGCCCAGAAGGATAAGGGAGAGTGGGACTGAAGGGCAATTGTTAAAAACCAGGCTCTACCCACTAGGCAGAATAGTGCAGATCATAATCGCCTAATTATATCAATAGAGTGAGAGGAAAGCTAGCCTGAAAAGCAGAAACGAAACAAAAGGACACACTAGGGGCACCATGCCTGTGGGAATTCTGTAAAAGACTGTAAATAACAGTGCAAAATTACCGCGCCACGAAACACAATAGCCCAACAGTCGCATCTAAAACAAAAAAACTTCCCAAAATAGACAGACGATGGAAAGAAAATGCACGGAGAGGTAAAATCAATTGCCCGACGTTTTGTATTCTTTTCTTTTTTTAAATATGCTGGCGAGGAACCATTTTAAGTGGCCCCACATCCCGAGAACACAGTGCAGGCAGTCGCGACAGCCAGAGACCTTGGCCCCGCTGTCAGCTTTCTCTCAAGGTAACACCGGGCAGCAGGGAGTTGTGCCTTTCAAAATACCTGACACAGTCCTTTCTATCGGTCACCAATGACAAACGGCACAGCATGGTTCTCATTCCCGTTCTGCTTAGGATTCTTTATCAAGGCGAGGCATTTGAAAAAGAAAGAAAATAAAGTAAGATATTCGACTTTCGTAGAAATGTGCTTGAGAATGCTTTTTGCTCAGTTGTGAAACTCAGAAATAAAGCCATGGATTTTCATAAGTCAGAACCATGTGATTTGCCATAGGAGAGCGATGTAAAACTTCCATATTTTTTAACAAAAGATAACAGATCCACATTTAAAAAGCACACACATATATATATATATGAATAAATTCTGAATTTCATGCTTCTGCATATGATACAGACAATCCATGACATCTTAACAAAGATAAGTTAAAAATCTGTCTCTTTTTTAACAGGTTCTCCTCTGTCCATTTCTAACCGCGCCTCATCAGGAGAGATGATGTTCAGAGACACAGAAGAAAATATGCAGATATTGCATTTTCCAGGGAGGCACCATAAAAGTGAATGGAGAGCTTTCAATGGATGGAATATCAGTGTCCAGTCACATTAAATTTATGTTCAACAGTGGATTTTTCTGATAACTTCTCAGCAGCTGTTAACTATACCCTGGATGTCACATTTGCCCCGGCTGACCCTATTTTTTAAGTTTTTAACTACCCTAATACTGAAACAGATTCCTTAATGATCTAGCTCTTCCTTATTGGTCATTAGTACAATAAATGTTTAATAAAATGATGCCACATACTGAAAACCAATTGCACCTAAAAATTTAATCAGGTATACATGCAATAAACCCAGCAACCCAGGACAGTTAGACAGTAAAGCTAATGTGAAAAGGTCAGAGCGCGCTTTCATTAAATCTCACTGGCCTGTGCCTCATACCCTACAAACTTCCCCCTCTCCCATTACTAGTGCAGTAGACGATTGGAGAACATGTACCCACATGATGCGTACAACATTAAAAAATACAAATCAATGTCTAATTTCTTGGGAAATGTTTTCGCTCCATTTAATATAGATGCAATCACGTTAATGCGCGTGACCAGAAAGGGGGATATCATTCATCTCACGGGTGCTGATGCGAGACCATGAGCGCGTTGCAGTGGTGTGCATTTAAAAAGTAGACTTAATCCTACATTTGTATAAGGACAATAAACAATTGTAAATGCAAAGTGTTTCTCGGTGTTTTCAACGACTCTCAAAGTGAGAGCTTCTTAATGGCGATTTCGCTCTATATTCGGCAACGTCACCTCGTTCGATCTCCGCGACGACTAGCGCGACTGGAATGGACCGAGGTAGTCTACACGAACAGGTAGTATGCGCAACTCATGGAGGCGACAGTAAACTGTGTCAAATTCAAACGTCGTGCCTATATTTCCTTGCACTCCAGAAATCAAATTCGATAGCCACGCTGTTATCTTTCGGCAACACTACTCTTGAGTTTAATTTATGTAAAATCGAAACGAAGGGAGCGAAGATAGATGAATGGCCTGCGGTACCTCTGCAAGGCAGCTTGTCCCGGCGTCTGTCTTGCGGCAGGGGGAAGCTTTTCCACACCGATAAGGGAAAGCCAGTCACCAGAATACGATTTGTACATCCGTGGTCACAAACGCCACGACATTTTGCTTTGCTAATGTAGATCGCTTCGTAACTTTCCTGGGAATAGTCTTAATCTCAGATGATGTCCCGATACACAAACGCTCTGAATACAAGCGTTCATTCGTCTAATGTCGTAGTATGATAATAATTGTTAGATTAAAGAGATACCACGTCTTATCGAACATGAAATATGTTCTTCGTGGTCCACTCCAGATGTTATTAAAATAGATTACATTAGGGATATTAACATAATCACATGAATTGTATTCATATTTTTGGAGCACGAGGTAACATACGATATTAAAACTGTCACAAGGCCTATTTGACGCGGCACATCAACTGGCGAGAAGATAAACAGAGAAGATCATATGTGGACACATAGTGAAAATTATTCAACAACATATTTAATAAGGATCTCAGTGATAAACCCAATAAACAACATCATACAATTTTGTAACACGGGAACTACGAGCCGTAAGAAATTAGGGAATGAAATCGTCGCAAATAAAACGGTTTTATAATATCTTACATTTTTAACATATTAAATGTCTTGTTAATGTTTTGTTAAGTGTAATCACCCATGTCGTTTTTATTTATTGTTCTCAAATCTTGAAGGCAATAACTTTTCAGGACTATAAGTGCCAGGTTTGATGTGGTCGTATCATCAATTTGCATTGGCAATTGCATATTTAAATCTGACAAAAACGTTCGTTCGCACTTCATAAAGGTTACGATTTAATTAGGGGATTGGATTAGATTAACATAATTATAGAATTACGCTTAAATTTAACAAGAAAATATTATTATACCATCAACAGTTGCGCGTTTGGTTAAACTATATGTGGACATTAATTAGTTGTAACTTGACCGTTTTATTAATTAAATGTTTTTAGCTATTATCATTGCTCAATTCTGGTTAAAAAAAATTTGTGAGCACGTCGCTTGGTAGTTCAAGTTAACTTGCATGGACAAAACTACTGCTCTTTGCCAAAGAGACGGCTGCATCTGCGGCCAAGCACTTAAAAAACTGTCAGACTGGTAAAGTAACTAAACTGCATTAGCCTACAGCAATAATTAAATTACACAGTGAGCTTCTTACTGATGCAAACAAAAACAAGTCTTCATTTTATCTTCTTTAGCCGAATATGTATTCCTGTTAATATTTTCCAGATTTTGCCATACAACAAAAGAAAAGTATTTAAAGTTGATTTCAGATATTTTTCATATATTTGTTTTCGTTCCGTCAGCGCTTTTGGAGTGATGTTCTACTAAAGGTATCACGAGGGATACGTAAACTGGTAGTCAACTGGTAGTCTTTACAGTTGTTCAAACGACGCAACATGAACATGACGCACAGTAAAAGTTACCAGCTAACAATACATTATTTTACTTGTCACCATTCTGATAAATAGGCCTACATAAATATCAAAACTGTAATAAATTTAACTGACCTAAACACGACGGGTTGCCTTTACTTTCTGCGATTAAACAGATACACAGAGAACAATTAAATTGTAAATTAAACTGTAGTGTTCTGCTTAGGGTACGTAGAAAGTGTTTAAACTAGCCAGTTGCCAGTCAATGATTGCTAAACCTCATTGTTAATTTGTTTTAGATTTCCTTTCGTCAGAGCACGGTCTCAGTTACATAAAATTACTTAAACAGTTTCTTACCCTTCTTTCAGCTGCGTATTTCGGTGTTGACCAGTGGGCCCTTTTCTCTCCACCTGACCCGGCTACATCTTCCTCGTCTCCTAGCAGCCCCGCAGATGCAGAGTCAGAGTCCTCCCCCTCCTCCAAGTCTTCGCCCTCCTCCACCTCTGCCGTCTTAAGTCTCTTGGGCGCTCTTTCGTATTCCCCTTCCTCATATTCCTCAATAAGAGACATTTCTTTTTAAAGTGTAAAATAACTACAACGAACGATAAGAGGTCTTTTAGAATTCAAATCTACAGCTCGGGCAAACGAACTTGCAGGGCGTCTCTGGAACCCCTGTCTGCCTGTGTTATTCTCTCGGCTATATGCATCAAGCAAACCCGAACGTCAGCCACTGAAAGCGCCCTCCACACATCAGTACCGTGCCCCTTTGTTCACGTTGCAGTTCTGACAGCCAGGGTCCGCCCTGCAGCGCTCTCATTGGACAACCATTGCTTGCGACTAATGAAATCCGTCGTTGATTCGCTAAAAGGATTGCGTGTCAACCAAGAGGGAAAGAGCACTGTAGACTTCTGCAGCAGGAATACGCAAAATCGAAGCATTTTGTCCGTCGCTGTGTGGTGGATACTAAAAGGTAGACATACGTTATGACAGGGAAACATCGATTTTAAAAAAAAACAAATAAGTTTTCAAATGTTAGTTATGAACTGAGTTTTTCCTCATTTAAAAGTCAGTGTGACAGAAAAGGAGAACGTTCAGTTAGCTAGCCTATGTCTTTGACATGCGTGCGTGATCTTGCCAAGTGTAATTTCCGCAAACATTCGCACTTTTCAAGAGTATTTGCAAGTCATCGGTTAAAGAGCCTCACACCAGCACTCTTATAACTGGTTATCAATTTTTAATATCTATCTATTATTTCGGTTGATGTTAGCCACCGATACAAGGTGCTGTGACTAATTATGCGAGTCTAAATAATTATTTTTTGGGGGGCTATGGCTATATGAAATACGAAACATTTGGGACCTTGGTTACGTTTTTTTGTGGGGCTACCAAACAGCTTCGCCAAAACTGCTATTGCAAACAGCATGACTACTTCAAGCAGTTATATTAACAGCTTTGAGAACTGGGTTATTGCGGAGCACACAAAAGCAGACCGTCGTAGTTGCTAAAATAACTTTGACCGAAGAGCCGTGGTCTCGCGCTCACACAGCGCTGAATTCTGTCCCGCCAGGCTGGGCAGACGACACATCAAATGGGGGTGGAGCAGGAAAAAAACATTGACTTGCCTTTCAATTTATGTATTGCACAACCCTGGTATTTTGTTTTCTGCAGCTGCTCCGCTATTCCTTTACCACGCCCACGTTCATTTCTGATCCTTGCACAAATAATTTCTGTTTTAAACCCCTAGAAATTATACGATTTGTTCTAGTTTGGCAAATTGTTTAATGCATACTGAAATTGTCATAACTTCTTCATTGTTGTCAATAAACATTTTATTGTGCTGGTAAGAACTTTGGTTTAAAAAAGAGAGAAGTGGCTTGAAATCATGGTCAAGTGCAGTGACAGTTAATTGTATCATGGAGGGGGAATTGTATCTGTGCAGATGGATACCTGTGATAATATTTTGAATAGCACTATTTTAATTTCAGGTCTTGTCTCACACCTCACCTCTGGCAACAAAGCAGCCTTTGACACATTGCTGGGTTATGCCAGAACAACCGGGACCAGAGGGAAGGGTGCCACCTGTTGTTGGAACAACATAATGTCACTAGAAAGCCAAATGTAAATCATTGCTAGATCAGTTCCTCTTGTAAAGGGGTCAAAAACTGCAATCATCTAGAGGTTATCATTATGCCTCACCCCTTAATTGTTTAAATGGATTCAATATTTGGATCATAAATGGTCTCACCTAGCGTTTCCAGTTGTAAATCGGATGGTAATCCAGAGATAGGTTGAAAACCCACAGACATGTTGGCTCATGAGGATAGCTGTCAGAAACCCCAGCTCATCGTGTGACTTTAGCAACACTTATTTAACGATAAAGACGAGCTATTCTGATAGATTAAGCAGGAATGCTATGCTGTAAACAAATGAAAACAAATCAAAGCCAAGGTTGATTTCCAGACGTATTTCATGGTTTGCTGATTACTAATATAATAATCACCCCAGATCCATGATCACAGTGTAATAAAGACAGGAAAGGGAAAAAGCTGGAGCTTTCTGATGCTCGGTGAATACGTAAAACCTCTTGTACTACTGGAATTTTAAAAAAAGAGAAAGAAATTTCAGAGGTGACTGTAGCGAGTCCGTACAAGGCAGAGTAGTCATGTAACCATCTTTTTGATGGGATCTGAAGGTCCTGCACCCTCCTGTATAATGTATCCCTATTTGCTGTCCCCATTACAGCTGAAGTGACTCTAACATTGTGGAGTGCTGCCACGTTCAGTAATGCAGAGATGAAATCTACTTCCTGACTCATGCAGGGGCACATGAACACGCACACACACACAACACACGCACACACACACGCACACACACAACACACTGGCTAGCGTTCGACCTCTCGTATACTTCCCCTTGTGCAAGTCTGTTTCACATCCTGTTCAAATGTGAGCCCTATGACCACTTCGCATACACTAAAAAACAAAATAGATTTCTGGTGTCTGTTGAAAATAAAATTGCAAACTGAAAAGTCTAGCTGAAAGTCTTCAGGTGCTGAGAACCACTTTAAACCCCAATGTTGCCACTCTGTTACGCAATCCATAAGCCTATTTATTGCATCAATTCAACTCAGAAAAACGCAGCAAGTTTTTGTTTGTGAAGGCCCCCCTTCACTGAGTGCTTGACTGCAGCGTTTTGCAGGAGCGACGACACTCTACTGGCGGCACATCAAATCACGTAACACATTTCCTTGCGCCTAATTGCACAATAAGCGCTCTCTAGCACAGGCAATAATCATCCAACAACTCACTGAGCCAAGGAACCACAAACACAAAGGAAGTGAAAATGACGTACCACACCATCAGATTGCTAACTTTCTCAGCATTAACAGGGAGATAGTGTCACGTTGGTGAGCAAATGCGCTGCCCAGTGAAAGTGCTTCAGTTTTTTGTCTCTCAGCTCAACTTCTATTCATCTTTGAGTTTGTTATTCGAGCCAGGTCAAATACAATAGGGCTTTCATTAGAGTATACAAATTACCAAGGGAGGGAATTTGAAAAGTGTGAAATGTCTGTGCAGCAATAGGATTTTAGTCTAAGCGTTCTCATGATGTTTTCAATATGGATTTTGTGATAACATTAAAAAAACACATTGAGATGTGGCAATATTTCTAGCAGATTGAATTCAGAGTTTGCACCCAGAAAGGGTAGAATGGCAAATATTTTTTTTTTAAATATAAGCTTTGTAAACCAGGTTTCCTTTGTACAGTACATGCATTGACGATGGGCACAAATCGTACATGGTAGTGAACGTGCTACTAGTCACTCTTTTCCATGGATGCTTTGTAGTACATAGTTTGTTCCATAATAACTGGGCTAAGACGGTGTTCCCTGGGCTGTGGACCGTGACGTTGCCCCGGCATGGCCTCTTGAGTGACTCAGCCAGTAAAGGTGCTCACCCAAGTGCAGACTGAGCCCTCTGAGCTTGAATCCAGCTGATTCACCAATTGTAACCGGGAGAGTACCGCGACGGCGCACAATTGGCAGAGGGCAGCCCAGGCTGGGGTGGGTTAAACGAGCATGGTCTCTTGGCTAGTCTCTAACAAGCATCGTCTGTGGGAATCCCGGATACCTGCAGGCTTGCAGTACTGTTGAGAGGAACGTGCCTCTTCTCTGATTGGGCTGAGCTTCTCGTTCGGGCTCTGTGGCCTGCAGAATGTAATAGAGATGAGTGGCTCCGCTCAAAGATGACTGGGATTGGAGGAAACTTGGAAATACTTCCTCACCCTCACGGTGAATGTGGTGGCAGGATTCATAACGACCAGCCAAGATGCATTAGTACAATTGGCAATTCCAAATTGGGGAAAGGATACAAAAATAATTGGAGATTCCAAATGCATTAATTTTAAAAAGGTGTATTGTCATAAGGTTGCCCCACCCCACCCCTACCCACACAGTAAGGTACTAAAGCACAGTTCCTGTGTTGAAATGTGCTTATGAAAAAGGATAGATCTGTCTCTCCAAAATGTGAAAAATAAACTACCAAGAAGGTAGGGGGGAGGGTAGGGATGAAAGTCTAGAACACCAAACTATTGCAAATGACTGTGTGGGCTGCATATACAATAGATTTCGCTCCTGTGGAAAAAACAAAACATTTTCTCTACATAATATGAAGATGGCACCAAGAAAGGGAAAAGAGTGAAATGCCTGAAAGCTCCAGTTACATTGTATGGGTCGTCTATTCAAATAATGGCCAAGACGACGTTGTAATTCAAGCCCGACCTTCATGATCCAGTTTGGTTTGAGGGATTGTCCTTGCTTGAGAGTCACCTTGGGAGCACATAGGCTCGATGCAACAGAGCATTGTAAAGGTTTCGCTTTGATGTACAGAGAAGAGACGGCTCACATTCACAGCACCTCCGCACATTGAAGGGAGGACTGGAGAAATCAAACAAGGTAGGGTTGAGTTTTCCTCCTAGACATTGTGCAGTCAGGCAGAGGTGTTTGCTATAAAAATGGCCCGTTGATCACCTCAGTGAGGGCTATTCGACCTAGATTGCACGAACAGAACTACTTTAACAGTAAGAGGCAAAGGAGTGTCCCTGGGATGGGGGCAGTAAACACAAATTGAGCACTAGGATCGTGTTGCAATGTTGACTTATTGTGAACGGCTCATGTGTCTGCCCGCGTTATTTTAGTCAGGTCACAGCCGCTCAATCCGCCGTCCGCATGTTTCAGGTCGGGACTGTGGCAAGGAGTCTTCCTCTGCCTCTGAAAGGAGAGCTTCGACAAAGTTCATTAAAATAAGTGAAATGTTGTTCATAACTGGTTCCACCAAAATAACGCGATGCTCCTCCACTAACCAGTTCCTGTTTTCTAATGATTCAGCTCACGTGCTCCGTGTCTAGCAGTTTAGAATTGACCTGTAAGTATCTTCCCAATAGGATATGTTGTGTCGAAAAGAGAGATTTCAACATCTTTGGCGGCGTCTGCATATCGAACACCCCATCTTTTATAAATGTGTTTTGAAACCTTACAAGTGAGCCTCAAAGCGCTGAGCACTATCTCCTCCAATGTAATTTCCAAGTCTGTGTTCTGCTTTTACCGAGGTTGCCTGTGAAAGCAAATGATTTACCGGCATTAAATAAGACATTTGATCATGTTACAAGCTACATAAGAGGAACTTCATGTGCTTTCCATTTCTTCTTGTGTGTTGCCAAATATTTTTATCCCCATTGTAGACAACAGGCATATATTTTCCTCAGCATGCGTGCACTGAACAAAACCTTATCAGAAGTAAAAACAGGGTTGCTAAATTGCCTTACATGTTGTTCTTACTATTTAATGGGAGGTCACATGATTTGTGGTTGAAGTCATATGACCCGTCGAAGGCACAGACATTCACCTGGTTGGAGGCGGCAGGTCTTTTCGCGACTCCGTGGAACGTCTGTCATGCTCGATTGATGCTTCCATCTTATTTAATCAAACACGGTAGATATGAAAATCTTTCTCCTTACTTCTAGCCAATAAGCTTAACGAGAGCATTAGATCAACCACAATATATACTGGCATCATTTTAATCGTCTTGAGACTCCCAGATGTGATTACGACATACCTTGTCTTCCAACTAACTCTGCACCTGTACTTCCGTGGAATATTCACTTCACAATTTGGCTACTCAACTGAAATATATTTCCATGTGAGGTGAGAAGTAGGTTTGTTCTCTCAATCTTCTCCACTTTCTGCCTCACTGCTCATCATTGAACAAAATGGATAAAATATTTCTCAAAACAACAAGAAAAATGTGGCAAAGGTGAACTAATCATCAAAATTATTTGTAGGCTGATCATCGGTTTTCCGTTTTTTTTGTGACACCAGTTGAATTTCCAGGGATCATTTCAAGACCTTCGTTAGGCTTATGGAGGACAAGAGTTTTCACTGAACGTTCGGGAAGAATAAATAATACCACAAATAGACAGCACATAAGATGAAAAAAAGCAGACGTTTCATTCCTTTACTCCTGTTATGAGTGTGAAGGAGTTCAGCAATAGTTCCGTAACTGTCAGTACGTCTTTTATCATAGATGACAGCAAGAGGTGGAATACATTTGTGATATGATAATGTGTTCAAATGAACGTTTTACTACCTTCTATTGGGCAATTACCTCTGGTGCTTGACAGTGGCATGAGAACAGCAATAAATTATTTTCCACTCGTCCCAATGACAAGTAAACACACAATGTGTCTGTGTTGGCGTAGTTACCATAGAAACAGCCACCCTCGCTTGCAGTCTTAAGCAATTCTCACACTGGTCTTTATCCCGCCAACTCATTTGAATTCTAATGAACTGGCAAAGTGTCACTTGACAAGAAGCAATAAGCTTTTTTTCTTTATATGACATCACTTTGTATATATATATATATATACTATATATATATATATTGTATATATATATATGTTTTTTTGGAGACAATAAGCTCCATTTGTTTGTGTTTTTTTACTTTGATGCTGTTAAAAACACAACGCAATAAACGCAGTAGTACGCCTAAGTCAATCTTTTTGTAGTCACCCTGAAGATGTCTTGCCCTCAGTGTAAGCCTAACTTCTAATAATTTCTAATTTAAAGGGGCCTTTTACCAACTCTCATATTCTGACAACACACACACACACAGTGTAATTTTCTATTGGAACTGTGCTTTACTTTGTACTGCAGAGACTACCATTGATATCAAGTGCAGAGTAATTTTTTCAAAGAAACAATACAGCTTCTGAACACAGTATAGACACTTTCCGCTTTTCTGTTAAGCTTCCCACTACTCTATATACACTATATACCATTTTTGTGCATTGGACCAAAACTCGGGAGGTCATAATAAACTTGACACTCAATGTGTAGAATGCCACTGCATGTTTTATACACAAGTATTCTGAACGCACACCCAGATTTCTATTATTGCTGCCGCACTACGCAGACACTGTCTTCAGCCGGTGGTACCATTTATATGTACCACTATACGGGTACCACACGCACCTGTTTCATTCAAAATCTTCTCCTACTCTAACCATTGAACTTCTTGCAGAACAAACCAATCCCATTTTGTTACATTTTATATTTTGTTGGCCGACACCCATCTACTGCGCTTTACGCAATTTGCATTCTGTATCCATTCAGTATCCATCCAAAACAACCACCGCCACACCTCACTCTGAGATGCCCCTTCATCAGACTCCCCCACAACAGCCGTGTTCTGGAGATTTTGTCTTTCGATACTAACATTAAGCGGGGAGCAATAAACCAAAGAAATGGCGATGAACCTGTGAGAAGCACATTTAGGGGGGGAAAAATCATATTCATTGTGTCACGTTTAAAATTAACTTTTCATATTGCAGACGTAATTTTCTTGGCAAACTTGTGGGAGGTAAAAAAGGTGCATTTTAAAGGTTGAGTGAATATGGGTTTCTATAGCAGCCCTGTGAATGTCTTGGAAACGCTGAATGTTTTTAAACTAGCAAGACCAGTTTTAGGAGTCATGTTGCTTTATACAAAAGAGCAGAAATAACACTTTTTAAATAATAAATAGACTCTGTGACTGCAGCTCGTGGAGAATGATACATTTCAAACCTCGCTGCCAAATGTGAGAGGCGTCTAATACCACAGAGCTTACCCAGGCAATGCAAAACCAAAACTCTACAACTGCATGAGGATATTGCTCTTTCAAAAACAGGATATAAGTATGTACATATATAGATATAGCATGATCTTAATGCAGGGCTCTGGTCAACAAGCCCCTGTTTTGTTGTCATACTGTCTCTTTCAACATACCTGCGCATTGTGACTGCAAGGCCAAAAAGGAGATAAGATCTCACATTTCACAAGACGCATCCTGTCAGCACCTTGTTTTCCTCACTTAAGTTTAAAGATCATGAAACAATAACAATAATGTACAGATGTTGTCACAATTGTTAAAGCCTGTCAAATTGTAGACCTATACAGGATAACTCCATATGTCTTATAGTCTTATAGGTATCAAATACAAAGAACTTTCAAGAGCAGTTTGGAGAACCAGAAGCCCAAAAAATTTGATAGATAAGTTTCATCAAGCCAACAATTATTTAAATCACGTAGCAAACTAGAACAAAAGTTGCCTGAACCGTTATTTACTTCACTTTAAAAAAAATGTGTGTGCCACAGGCTACTATTTCTGGGACATGCCCCATGAGCGAGCATTAAGTAAAAACTAGAGGCAATATAACCAAGTCAAAAAATATGCTGATGCTAACCTCATTCGGCGTCACCATACTGTCAATCATTCCATGGGTGTTGGGCACACACAGTGTTTGAGACGAGTAATGATCAAACAACCGGCCTCGCAGGTGTTTTAACGTGGGTGTACAGGGCATACATAACGCTGCTGTGTGGCAGGACATCTAACTTCACTACATTCATTACGCCAACTGCAAATTTGTCCGTTTGGTCCAAGCCCCTAAGGGATCCTCTGAGAGCAGATATGAATATTGCAATTTTGTTTTTTGCACATCACTCATAATCTAGAGTCAGAGCAGCTGTGGTTTCTTCCTGACTTAGCCTTGGGCGCTGTCATAGCCAATTATATTAATTGCAAAGTATTAACAGTTAGTTAATGCGAAAGTAGAAAACAAAAGGCAATGTTTTTCAAAAGCATATTTAAATCCGCCCTTCACTTTTAGTGAAACTTTCCTGACCTGCGCAAGGGTACTTGAACTTCTCGACTATCCTGTCAACAGCTTCCTGAAAGTCCCATGACTACCTACCAATTTCTGTTCATCCATCTCATCACGCATTGCCAGGAGCACATTTTAAATAGAATCTGTGGAAGTTTGTGTCTATCTGCGTGTGTATAATGAAGTAAAACAATATTTTTCATCCTGAGTGGCCACAGCTGCAAAGATAATACTTCCTTATTTACTTGCTCAACAGACACCCTTATCCAGGGAACCCAATGGAGGTTCTGCTTATACACTTTACTCATTCAGGCAAATATGTGCCAAAGCACCTTGCTCAGGGGTACAGCCACAGCGCACTTCCTGGAGCATGAAGGTGCAACCTTTGAACAACAGGCCCAGCTGTGGCACTCTGCTGTCAACCAATCCAAAACCATTTTTCCAAAAAATTTCCAACTAATTATTCTAAATAATTTCAAATATACAAAGTATAAAATATTTTAAAATTACAATAAATATAAATATATATTCCTGTAATTATTCATGGGTAATAAAGGAGTATGTTTTCCAAAATCCAAATTTTATATGTCCCCATTTATTTATTTACATTTATTTTGGTTGAACAAGCCATGTGCTAACACTGGGAATCTCTGTTAGTCATTAATCAGTGAAGCGTGCCCTTGGTTCAATTAAGTGGTCTCATATCCTTCAGATCTGCCATGAAGCAGATTTATCCATTACCGGCCCCTATGGGTCAATGTTAAGGAAATTTTTTAGCAGCTTACTACCTTATTCAAATAATCATAGTCCTATTTAAACCTATTCACCTGTTCCTGAGCTGGGGAGAATAAACATGTGGATTAAAAAAAATGTTTTCTTTCTGCGAATGCAGTCATTCCCCTCCTTCTCCTTAAGAGTTTTTTGAGACCGGGGCATGCTGGGGCATCCATCCTGGGCTTTCATAATATATCTCCCTTAAAAAGATCCAGTGAGTAGAAGGAATAAGAAATGTGAGAAGGCTTAAATCATGGTGAAGGTTTTTGGCCCCAGTGACACACGTTGGCTCTTTCTTTCTTCATTCTTTTCATATTCTGGGGTTGCATTGAGCTAAGAGTGTTTTTATTACAGTCCCTGTTTTGAATTTGGTTGAATTTTGGTTAGTTTTGGTTTAGTTTGGAGGCAGTCTTCCATCACCCCTTTAAGGGATGTAGACCAGCTGTACCAGTGCGAGGGGGCTGAATGTAGTCTTGCAGCAGGTTTAGCGCTGTCCTGCATTGCGAGTAAGAGATGGAGAGGGCCGTCTGAAGCCAGACATTGGAAGACTGAAAGACACAACCAGCATGTAGTTAGTCAGGAACTCTGAGATGTAGGGGGGAGAAGCTCCCTTGATGGCTTTGAAAGTCAACAGCAGAACTAATGTGATATTTAACTGGTAGGATTTCAAGATGGAGGTTATTTGATCACTAGAAAAAGACCCCGTCAGCAGCAAGGCTGCAGAATTTTTAACATATTGGAGCTTTTGAATGGTATTTTAAGAAACCTCAACCGGAAGGGCATTGGAGTAGTCAAGTCTAGAGGACAAGTACAAGCTTTTCTGCGACAGTGACAGCCAAGAAATGTTCTAAAACAGGGAAATTAAGACTATTGTTTTACCTAAACAAAGCACTAAAACGAATTACTCAAGAGATATCAACACTTCAGTCTGCCTCAGTCCGTTTAGCCACTGATATGATTCACCAACGTATTCTTTCTTTTCCCCAAGGACAGGTGTCCACCTCTGTAAACCCATGTGTCAGTGTGCCTTTAAATACCTTCTGGGAGACGAATCGCTGTGTCTCGGTTCCGGTCACGCTTGATCGCAACCCGTACAAAGATGTAATATTGAATGCAGATCAAGATGACGCCCTCGGGGGAGCAGTGGAGATGGAGGGAAAACTCAACAGACCATGGGATTAGACCCCACGAGTGCGCAGCTGCCGAAAAACATGTGCAACAATATTGGTAATCAAAGGAGACCAACTGGGATTTTAGTAAAAAAAGAAAAACGCGTGGAATTCATGACCCCCTCCACTCTTCCCTGAAAGTAAAGACTATAATGAAAATTAATTAAGCCGTTTACATTACCTGTTTTCTGTAAGTCAGCGCGTGCATTATTTATAGCCCCCATGTTTGGTTATGATTCGCACAATAAAGAGGTAGTTAACATTTTGCTTGAGCAATTCATTTTTGCCTTTATTTCAATAGCTCGTGCTCAGGAATCATATTTAAATTAACTATTTAGTAATTTACGAGTAAAACTATTCAATAATTTACGAGTAAAACAGTAACAATTCAAAAAGTGAATATCACGTAATTTGAGATAAAATGTAATATGTCAGTGACCACGACGAATCGGTTTCTGACAAGGTAACTTGTTTTGGCACCGTGGGAAGACTATTCTGCTTAATTGTGAACATACGTAATAACTTTGTAAATAAATTACTGATTGAATGGCTGAATGTGAATTATTGCGAGGAATGCGGTACCGGAACTGAAGAAAGGTCAGTAGACACTTTCTGTCGCTTTCTGATGATGTAATTTGAATTTTTAAACAAAATTAGTTACGGATTCAGACTAAAAAAACAAAGGTATTTCAGCACCGGCATAATACTTAATCGTTTAGTTCGTATGATCAGCCAGTTTATCTGCTTTTCTGTCTAGCTAGATCTTTAGAAAGTTTCGGGCTGTAACGTACTGAAGTGCGAATAAAGCCCCCCCCCCCATTACCGAGTTGTTTAGGTTCCTAGCTCTTAGGTAAACATGATCATTGACCTTCTCCTGTGATTTGAAAATGAAAGCATTTAGCAGAGAAAACGTCTTCAACATTTTACGAGTATGACGGAGGTAACAAAAGAAGACTTTGGTGTAATACCCGGACAAGGGAGTGTGGAAAAGTGGAAGTTAAAATCTCAGTGTGTAACCATAGAAATAATTTCACTTGGGTGTATAATAACATCCATAAAGACCAAAGACAAGAACGGTAAAAACAGTGACATTGTGCTTGGTTTTGATGACCTCAAAGGTAAGTTTTTTTCCAGTATGCAGTAAAATGCGGCGCTCTTGGAACTGCGAGATTATTCGTTATAACCTGAGACTGGTCTAGTTACTGCATACATTAAGTTAGCTCCGGCATTGATTGATAGCCTTTGAGGATACTTGAAATCACATGGATTAGCGACAGGGGAAAAAAGTTTGGGGAGAAAAGTTGTACAGCCTGAAATCCTGACTTTAATGGAATGCGAAAGAGAATCTATTTAAGTCAGGATTTATGTTTCGCAGCTTTAGAGGAGCGTTCTTAAACCCGTAGTACGAGTCGTGTGACACCATGTTTCTGAACTCTGACTCTGTGAGTGACAGCAAATGTTTTATTGCAGGCTACCTGACCAACACCCGCTTTTTCGGGGCCGTTGTGGGACGGGTGGCCAATAGGATCGCTCAGGGGAAATTCACAGTTGCTGGGCAGGAGTACCAGCTCGCCATCAACAACGGCCCCAATGCCCTCCACGGGGGACTGAGGGGCTTCGATAAGGTAGCGTGATCAATAAATGAGCCGACTAGAAAAATGGATGCTCCCCTGCAGTCTTTTGCCCCCCTAGGCCTCCTGAAAACGGTGTGGGTAAGACAGCTGGTGTTTGATGACCGTCTTTTTCAGTTTTACCTCTACGATGTTCTTTTTATTTATAAACCAGGAGCCATTTCCTGGACGTGTGGCATGGCGCTGGGCTCCCTGTCAGGTCTTCTGCCATTGCCATTCATCGGCAGTGGAATGATCTCTCTTTAGAGCACAGAAATGTCCAGCTGCCTTTGTCCGGTTTATTATCTGAGCGGCAGAGCAGCCTGTTTTAATTGCCCTCCTCCCCTCAGCTGTGGCTCTGAAGCTGGTTTATCAGATGTCCCCGAGCTCTGACACCTGGAACGATAGGAGAATGGCAAGTGGCGCACTCAGGCAACCGGGGTGCGCGCACAGACTAACGCATTATCTTTGCATTTTGCATGTGTGTAGAGATAGAGCAAAGGCCATCGGCAGAGTGACATTTTGTTGTTTTGATTGATTTGATTTTTTTTTTAACACGCCAACTTGATGCAGCATCGGCTTGGTCGGAGCACAACGCAGAAATCCCACAGATCACACGGCTCAGGCATACGATTACACCATTACGGACAGGCCAGAGACGCGTATTCCTCAATGGGCTAAACGTCAGTCGTAAAATACAAAGACGGATCTATATAACGATGTATAAGCAACCTGCAGGATGTGAACAAGAACTAGACGGCTCTATGGAGTTCCTGGAGCCCTGGACAAATGTGAAGAAGTTTGGCACAGTGGGATTGGCTTCCCGTTCCCGATTAAGCCTGCACATGCCGCTGCGAATTTGAAATCGTCAGTATTGGATTTTCAGTCTCCCTGTGGTCATGGAGCTGACATGGAAACGGGGAGATAACGGTTTAGTGCATGCTGTGCAGAAAGCCATCGTTCTCTCATGCGTAATTAAATTTGAATCAATTAAAAGCACAATAAACCCCAATAATGGCTCTGCAAATAGCACCCTTTTAGAGTATCCGCTAACCACTCAGAGCCCTGTAACCTGTGGAAGGTTTCAGCCTCCTTAACTGGATGCAGGGTGGGTACTGAGTGCCTGCAGGCCACAGCGGGTTCCTCGACTTTTCAAATCTCAGCCAGATCTCGAGCTGATGCCATTCACATGTGACCGCCACTCGCACTCTCACACACACTCTCACAAACACATGGATATTACATACACACGTACCTCAGTTGTCTCTCAGAGACAAAAAGAAGTGAGAGACGAAAAGACTTCTGGCAGAATGACGAGCGGATTTGGGTACGGCTTGACCCTTACTCGGTTCAGTCGACATGGCGAGACAGAGGTGGCGGAGGGTGTTCTGAGGCACAGGTCTGAAAGCGAGCGTTTTTGATTAGGCGATCGTCGTGAGCGCCTTGCTCTCATGCAGACTAGGAAACCCTTTTCCCCGTACATGCCGCATGCCCTATGTGGCTACCATAATTTATATCCCTGAAAGGTGCGTCTGTCTGATACATGGCACACACACACACACACACACACACACAAAATAAATAACCCAAGCAAGGAGATGTAATTTACTAGTTCTACCTATGCTTCCTACTAAATCAATAACCGCTCTCCTCTGATGGCTTTCCAGATCCCTCTGTCTAAATCTGTCCCTGAATTAATAATGACGATGGTGATTAACACCGTAAAAATGACTGTAGTTTCTGCATTATTTACAGGGGTTCCCCACCTCTTTCTGGTCGTGCTCCTCCACATAAAAACAAAACAAAAATGGTTGTCTGAATTTGATTCCTGGGCCCATCCTGCAGAACAATGGGGCGCATGCCAGGCAATTTTGCCAACCAGGTTTCCAGTCGTTTCTGCCAGGGAAAACTGATGTTATCTTATCAGTAAGTCCCATCTGCTAAGGGTACACTTCCTAGTAGCACCCTCCTACAAAGAGTGCCAATGACTGACCTTTTATACGGATGAAGTTGTGTCTTATCAGCTGCATCTGAACTTGAGGGGTGTGGAGGGCTATTCTCGTAACCTTGAAAACCTCCTAGACTCACTGCAGTTTCTTTTTCTCAGAACGACTTACTGTCTTGTCTTCCTTCATCCCTCTGAACGTAATGTGTTTTGACGTAACCTTCAATGCTCCTCTCCACAATTAGGCAATCATATCCACTTAGCGAGCGAGCGGCTCACACTCAATTTGCGAGGATGCTTTTATTTATATTAGGTGACAGGCGCTAGCTGTTTCGCCCTCCACCCATATTCATGTTTGCCTGGGGGGGGGGCAGTGCCAGCCCCTTTCCCTCTGACGACGGTCAAACCCTTTCAAATAGAAATGATATTTCTCATAAACAAATGACGAGAGATGGGACACAAATAAACCAAAAGCAAAACTCGCTTTGCTTTGCATCAGAGGTTACTTTAACAGTCAAAGTTAACCGCCTAGTTAAAGGATGTTCCTTCATTGTTGAGATAGATAGATAAATAGGTTGGTGTTTAAATTCATGCTTTATGTGAAGTTGGTTTTGGTTTGGCAACACAGTTTTGCCTATTGTCATGGCAATAAAACGCATATTTGTAACTGGAATTTGAATAAAAAATTCGAGAGAACACGAAAGAGCAAGCTAGCACAAAAGCTACCTGTGGGTCTTTTTCAGCAGGCTGTCGGAGAGATGCCAGAACGCATGTCGTTAGCGCAGCGAGTCGCGAGCTGTGTCCTCGGGCTACAGAGGCTCTTTGGGGATGCGTGCTCAGACTGCTGCGGAAAGGCCTGATTGGTGCCCGCTGTAACAATGGCTGCCTCTGCCAGCTGGCCTTGTGGGTCTTTCGGTCATGGACACTGTTGGCTGCTGTAATTGGGGATTACAGCCAAGCGATCACTAATTCCCAATGATGATTGGAAAGGGTTTTTTAAAATAATATTTTTAAAATGAAATGCACAAACCCAAAAAGTACACACCACTGGCATTTTGTCTTTCATATTTCCTATTTCTCTCCCCCTCCCGCCACACTTTACACCACAGGTTACTACTCCCCCGTAACACAAGCAAGACTGTGCACCTTATCCTTCCCACTCTGGTTATATAACGTTATCAATATTAATGGTTCATTCAGCACATTCCGATAATGGTGTTATTTATTTTTCTTCAAAAGACGGTGGGTGGGGGTAGGCACCGGCTGCGGTAGCATCCGGCCAATCCCTCCAGCCTCCGCACCTCCCCTCCCCCTCGCTCACTTCCTGCCGCCTTCCAGGCTCTCTGGGACTGCGAGGCCGTGGAGGGAGGTGTGAGGATGGGGAGGATCAGCCCGGACGGCGAGGAAGGCTACCCGGGGGAGCTGCGCGCCTCTGTCACTTACCGCCTGGACGGGAACACGCTGACGGTCCAGTACCAGGCTAGTTCCAGCCGGGCCACGCCCATTAGCCTTTCCAACCACTCCTACTTCAACCTGGCCGGGCACGTAAGGGAGGCATTTGTCATACTTGCACATTTACACCAAGGCTGTCAAAACTTTGCATACTCTCTCATTTGCCATCCGGTATTTTGCAATAGATAATATTGATGGGTAGCTGCTGTCCTGTGTAATGATCTCCGCGATCTGTATAGATGACAGCTGTGTCATTTTGCCAGGATGCCCCTGACATTTACGATCACGAGGTTGCCATCCTGGCACACGCTTACTTGCCTGTGGATGACACCATGATCCCTACGGGTGAGCATGACCGTTTCCTTCTCTTACAAAAAAGGGTTATGCTTAGAAATGTTCCAATATTCACATTTTATGAATGTTCTAAGACCAGAAAAGGGGGTCCATTGTATCTTGTACATACCGTGCAAGTGCAAAGGGTTTTGTTTTGAGATGTGATGTTGACTGCAAAATAGTCTTTCCCAACCACCACTGGCTAGGTCCAATACACAGAGAGGATGTGGCAACACTCTGGTTTGCTGGTAAAATTCACTTCCCCGTGGCGCCACTCCGAGTTTCTCAAAAACGGTAGCTTTACCGAACGAAGGCCTTCACAACCGCACCGACATGAGGGAGTTTAATATTGATCTAACATGGGTGAGAGTGCCTAGTCTGCTCAGCAGAATAAAAAACAAATCAAAACCTTGGCTTCAGAATGAGAATGAGCATGACTCAGTCAACCCACCAGCAGAATCTGAACAAATGTCAGTGTGTCCCTGACACTACTGCACCTAGTTCCCCCATGTATTGCCAGTCTTGTGAAGTGACCCGTTGTCTCATTGGGCCATAACTGGAGATGATTTGTCCTGGCAAGGAAACGAAACTCGGGGACATTTTATTTTTACGTCAGCTGAAACATAAAATGAGGATCTGTGAAACCCCCCAGTTTTCGCCAACAAATGTAACTGAATCTTTCTAACTTCAGCAAACCGCTTAAAAACCACACCTTCAGCCCAAATGGATGGTTTGACCAGGAAAAAGGCCTTCAGTAGTCGAAGTTCAGCCTAACTCTACTCAAGGGCTAATCCTGATTGCCCTCAACCCGCCTTTCAGGTTGCAGCTTCCATGCTCTCAAACGTGGGTCTAAGGCTGTTCTCCCTGGAGTTCTTTGTTTTTTGATCAAATGAAGCAGAGCGATGCCTGCTGTTGAAATGCCCATTAAAGCCATGAGGCCAGCCATGCCGCTGTAAAGGGCGCCTGTTTGAGGCTTCCTTTTTTATTTTCCTATCTGTCCGGCGCGGAGGTCGAGGAGTAACGACCAGGCTCCTCCTGTCCCAGTCGCCTTTGAGACATGCTGCTGGCCCACACAATTCTACGCCCGCTTAGAGGAGAGCCACGGCCCTCTCAATGGCACTGCAGGCCTGCAGGCGTCCCGGCAGCCGGTAGGAAAGGCTGGTTAGTGACAAGTAGAGAGAGCCCTGCAAATTCCCTCCCACCCACACACCTACTCCAGTCCGGGCGCTGTGCTCTCACGGTAACAGTCAGCTAATGACTTGGGCTGGATTCGAAACCTGCAAACTCCAGCTTTTAGGGCTCAGCCTGTGCCTGGACCAGGGCCTTTATCGACCACTCCCCTCGGGAGGTGAAAAACTGTCTTCTAAGAGCTTGCCAATTGTATTTTAACGACTAAACTTCGGCCATTCAATTCAACGTAGGCCAATGCTGAGAGGTGGGGGTGACGGAGGACTGACCTGAAGGTTTAAAAGAGCTGGGGTGGGCCACTCAACCCTCAAGGCTCCTTGCCCTGCGGGTCTAGTTATCTCACCTAACAGAAAGTACATTCCTTGAATCGAGAGTTTAAAAATGCGAAACAATAACGTTAACATTTAGGTCTCATATATTTAGCAGGCCTATTCTGGAAGAAAGTGATAAACTTTAGGTCGATAAGTCGATTACGTGACTCTTTTTAAAGGGGTCACAACTCACGCTTACACCAGCACCCTTTGTCAGTAAGAAAGTGTTTTCACCCACTGAAAATGTGTTGGAGAACTGAGAGCTTTCCTGTCACCCCCCCCTCCGGCCCATACACATCAGTATATCCGGCCTTTGTTTTTCCTTGCTAATGGGAAAGACCGGAGAGCAGCGATTTACAGACGCTCCACTCGTAACTTAACTTGATTTAAGTGTTCCCCACGGGCACCAATCGCACGGCGAGGACCTCTTTGTTTGGCCTCTGTCTTCTGCATTGCGATTGGCTCCACTTGTGAAAGCCCATCGGCATGGAATCAGCCACTCTCCTGCCTTTTAATTTCCGTCTGGCTTCCTGTCCTGGACATGAAAAGTGCTGAATAAATGATGGTGCTGATCAGACCGATACCCACCGCTGAAAGAGTGAGATATTTTTAAGCTGTAAAATTGCAGGGGTTCGCATGGGGGTGTATAAAAGGGTCTTAATGAGTAATGAGTGGTGCTGCTTAGAGCAGAGAAAATGAATATCATCTGGCATCAGTCGTCAGGTCATCTGGGGGAAGTGCTCTCTGCCAGTTTTCATGGTCAGCTGGGGTTACTCCCCACCACCTCCCATGCAAAGGGTGCATTTTCTTGCTATTTTCTGCAATGAGGGCAGACATAGAAGACTGTGATAAACCATTGATGCGTTTCATCACGATTAACTAACTGAGAAGGTTATGAAGCGAGGAGGTTAATGCTTTTTTCCCTTTTGGTCTACTCTTATTTTGTTCTCAGTGCCTGTGGAATCAGAAGCCAGAGGGTGGATGGGTGGGTGCGTTTCTGACTGTTGGGTTCTCTCAACAGGGGAAGTTAAACCAGTGGCAGGCTCACCATTTGACCTCCAGACGCCGGCTCTGATTGGGCCGCGTCTGAAAGAAGTCCCGGGGCCCGGTTTCGACCACAACTTCTGCTTGTCATCTCCTGGGGACCCTTGGGTGGAGCGACCTTGTGCCAGGTTAGGCAGCTGCTCCGTTAGCTTCCATTTCTCTCAAGGCTTGAAACAGACATGAAGGTAGGTTTTGAAAATGCTTAGCGTTATGCCAAGGAGAATAATGGATCTCCGTTGCTGGCTTTGCTCTTATTTAAAGCACAGGAAAAGATGGTGAATGATTGACTGATGTTAAGCAAATGGGAGTTGCATCGCCACCCGAAACGAAAGGCCCACCTGAGTTTGCAGGTTTAGATTTGGTGGAAAACTGAAAAAATATATATGTACACATTGGGCTGGGGGATATTATCACGATATTATTTTCCTCGATATAAATATAGCAAATGTTCGATAAAATTCATTTGAATCACGAAGGAATCCCAAACTGCCAAATGCCAATCATGTCGCGGAAATAGAGGTATGCGTTGCGCAAGTTAAGCGGTGAGAGGTCAGCACGTCGTATTGTTTACAGACACAGTGACTGGCAGGCTTGTAGTTGGAGCGGAATAAGCGAAATGAACGACACCAAAGAAAGTGCAGTGCCCATGACCAACTCGGAGGACGAGGACGATGTCGACAAGAAACTGAAGAAAGGTCACTCACTTTATTCAGTCATTACACAACAAGACTCGCTTTACTTACAATTCAAATTAAAGCTATTGGATGATACTTTGTTGGCAAAATTTTTACTGCCAAGTCAGACATTAGAAAAATTCAACGTATTAGCATTAGAGCTATTTGACATATTTATTTTCCTTCCATTTGCAACGGCCATCCTTTTAATCTAATTAAAAGACATACTTTTAATGTAGAGCTCACTAATAACAAATTAACATTCCCAGTTCAATGGAAAATCATAAATGCATTCATGTTTCGACATTTTTGATATCTTACTGAGCATTCAATGTAGCTGGTACGCTGGATCCTTTAGCCGGTATCAGTCTTAGTGTAAATGGCCTTCCCTCGTGACAAATAATTAAGTGACGGTATTAAACCAGCACTCCCACTCGGTCTTCGAAAAAGACTTGCCACGTGGGTTTGTTAAGCAAAGTCTAAGAGCAGCGAAAGTACACAGAAGCGCAAACCAACCGAGGTGAACGGAGACCTCAAACGGCAAGAAGCGGAAACAACAGTGGAGTTAGCAACACGTTAGGCTAAATCTATTAAGATATTTATTTTGTTGAGGAAAAAGGAACTGAAACAGGATTTTACTTCATTTTATGTTGAAAAAAGATTTTATCATTATAATTGTTTCGAATATCGCCCAGCCCTATGAACACATAAATAATAAATAAAAACCCCAATGGCTACAATGAGGCTTTTAGGATCTATAGATTTTAGTGCATCTTTGGGTGTCACTATCCCACGCGGGGAGGATGAGGAAATACGGCTATGCTCCCCCAATCCTAGTCGCCATCTTTTTCCCCCACTGGAAGAGAGCATGTACTGATGCTACATGCAGGCCTGCAGGTGCCCGGGAAGCCAATAGGAGACAATTGTTAGCGACAAACAGAGAAATTTCCACTTGGGCGGAGTCCCACCGCTGTGCTAAAACCAGATTCAAACCAGCCAAATCCAGCACATAGGGCCCTGCCGGGTGAGCACCTTTGACGACTGAGCCTCTTGAGAAGCATCAGTGTTGTTTTTTTTAATGTTTTTTTTGGTGGGGTTTCACATCTGAACTGTGTCACTCATTGACCAAGATGACAAGCCTGGGATAATGGAGAAGCCGAAGAGCAGCTGCTGATACAAATCAAGAGATTTACATTGAGGTGTAAACTGCCCAAGCAACAGGCACTCAGAGAGAGAGAGAGAGATAAAGAAACTGAAGGACACTTCTTACTCTCTTGCTTACAATACAAATTGGAGAAACACACCTTTTTTCTTGGGGCTCTCATACCCCGTCATGTTATGTGGGCACAGGCATAGATACATCACAGAATCCTTTGAATACCAAGATGTTTTTGTGCGTTGGTGTATATGGTCTTGTTCATTTAGTGTTGTCTTTTGGTTATCTGTTTTTGATATGAATTTGAATTGAATTTGGCGGTCATAAACCCTGTGCTTTTGTCATGAGGTGGGGGCTCATCTGCGTTCTATCTGTCCTTTGGGGAAGCTGTCTCACGTTTTTGAAGTTGTTGTCAAGCTTGCCTCAAGCCTGAACCGCTGTCTGGAGATCGGAACACAGTAGGTGTAAACAGCGAGTCCATTTCATGTGAAAACGGCCTGTCACCCCGAGCCACATGGTTATCTTGTGCCCTGGCTGGTGTAAAAAAAACCTGCGTCTCATCCGTGTGCTCCAGTCTGCGGCGATTATCCCCCTCGCTGAGGCTCTCCTGAACAAGGCTTTTGTTCCATCCACATCCCGAGTCGATAGCGTTGCCAAACGGACTGTGGGAGGTTCCTGTGTGTCAGTGCCAGGCCATTGGAACAGCTATTGCTTCCTGACCGGAGGTCCAGCTGGCAGCCGACGGGGAGAGTGGCAGATCGGGGGAGTATTGGAGATCACTACACTTTATTTGCAGGCTGCCTATCTGCATATTTCTTTGAATGTTAGTATCGCTTAGCACAAAACTTAACCTGCTGTACTGGGTAGTATAACACCACCCCACACCACATTTTCAGTAGGACAAGGTTTTTGTTCTTTTTATTTTTGTTCCCAATTGGGAATCGGCAAACTGGCCAATGCATCGCCACGACTCGCCTTCGAGTCCCCCGTCTCTTTTCCACACTGCAGGCTACACAGCTTGATTAGAGGAGATGTGTCTCGCTCGACGGTACTGCAAGCCTGCAGGCACCCTGGGAGCCGGTAGGAGGCGCTTTAGCGGCGAACCGAGAGAGTCTGTGCCAATTTAACCCCACCCAGAAGGCACTCAGCCCATAGTGCGCTGCCGCTGTGCTCTCCCCTGTCACAATCGATTCAATGGCGAACTCCAGCTCATAGGGGTCAGTCTGCTCTTGGGCCTTTTCCAACTGAGCCACTCGGAAGGCTGAGTAGGTGGTTTTTAAGATCAAAATGTATTTTTAAAGGCAGTTTCTTCATGATTTAAAACAATGACAAACGGGGTGCACACATTTTGACCTGTACCCCCAGGGTTTACCACCCGCCCAGTGGACGTGTCCTGGAGGTAAGCACCTCCCAACCTGGCGTGCAGTTCTACACTGCCAACTTCCTGGATGGCACCCTGAGGGGCAAAGGCGGGGTCCCCTACCCCAAACACTGCTCCTTCTGCCTGGAGACCCAGAACTGGCCCGACGCCGTCAACCAGGTACGTCTGGAACAGCTGTCTCTAACGCGGCTGCAGACTGTCAGTGCAGACTCCTCCATATGAAAGCATCTGTCAGCACCCCATTCCCGGCCCATTAATATTTCATTAGGCTGATTTATTGATTAACTACTCACATTAAATACTGCTTTGAAGGCCTTCAAATATTTTATTAGCAAAGGTTCTTAGAATCATGAATCTTGGAGGAACAATTTTAATGATGCCCATTTAGGCAAATGATTAAAGGAGAACTGCACAAAAAAAAAACATCTGATATGCTATATCTTTTTCCTCTGGGGCTGATGAGAGAGAAGCGGGGGGTTGTGGAACGGAATAAGGAGAGACTGTCAAAGGTCAAGGTTAAGATCTCTATATTTGGGGAAGAAACAATTCAGTTCAGTTCTTGGCAAGTACCCAGATAAAATTCATTGCATGGCTCTTGGATGAAGGATATGAGCCCTTGACCTACGTCCAAGTGTCTAAAAGCAAACAAGGAACCAAAGAAGGTAGCAGATCGATCGATCGATCAATCAATCTATCTATCCATCTATCTCTCTATCAAGGATTTTTTCAAAAGGAGACACTGAATATATGTATGTCTTTACTGTTAAATATTAAGTGATTTCTCAGAATGCCAGGGGGTTTGGTCTGGTTTGTCCCTGTCAAGAGTGGTTTATCTTGACGGGAGTCTTACAGCAACCAGGGAGAAATGATAGCGGCCTCACCCTGCACACACAGACCGTTCACTTCTCCATTCAGAAATGAGTGATCAGCAAGGGTAGGCAGACCCAAAATACTGCGGCATCGCCTCCAGTCTTCTGGATACAAAAGGGCAACTTGTCTTCATGTAAAAGTGTGTGGTGATGGTAATGTTGGCTAAGCATGGCTGCCCGAAGTATTTGCAGTTCACGGTCATACTGCCCTGACGCTGGGCTGTAGCACAGTTTGCACGCTGTGAGAAAAGGTGTTGAAGGACTTCTCCATTCAGAAATGAGTGATCAGCAAGGGTAGGTTGACCCGAAATACTGCGGCATCGCCTCCAGTCTTGTTCCCTGGGGGGGCCAGACAGAGAACAAAGCGGAATGCAAATATGTTACTAATATGTCAGATGCTAATAAAACTTGGGTCACACCCACACGAGTATATAATGGAACAAGTGGAGACCAGGAGTGGGCGTGTAATGGAAAAAGGGGCCCTCGTCTACCTGGAGGAGCCCTCGATGGGAGCCAGAGTGGAAGTGCTGAGAGTGGGTCGGCCTCTGGATGTGTGTGGGGGAATAGGTGGAAGGCAGGAGAGAGAGAAGGGTGGGGGAAGAGAGAAGTTAAGGTGGGGGAGAAAGTGATGGGGGAGGAGGGAGAAGGAATATGGAGAGACGGTTAAATAAGATGGAGAGAGCGTTGGGGAGCAGAGAGGAAAGACGACGAAGAATTACCCTCCCACCCCGGGAATGTAATTCCAATGTCACCCTGCCTGTTTTTCGGCAACCAAATGTTGGTTTTTCCCACATCTGCCTGCTGCGAGAATGCGGCAGGACACCTAGCGATCAGAGTTATTATTATTTTTTTATTTAAAAACATACGTGTCAGTGCAGATGGGCCTGGGGCAATGCTTGTGAAGGTGCGAGCTGATAGTGGTTCAGGAGGGGAATGTGTAGCGCACAGCTAACCCCTGCTCAATGCCATTTTAATGCCTTTTCTCCCATTCTTTTTAACGGTCTCCAAGCAAAATCGTATAACACCTAATATATTGGTGCGATTCTCCCTTCACTCATCATGGAATCAGGCTGCATAATGGAAATACCAGTAATGGAAGGGATGAAAGATTTATGAAGCAGTAAATACTCCTTTCCAAATCAAGTCCCTTCATTTTCCGCACGCATCACAATTCTGGGGGATTACATGCAACAGAGAATCCAGTGTTCGCCGGACCTTCCTGGGGTGGGGGCAGTTTGGTTCAGGCCTTAACCGGGTACTGTGGCCTCCCACCGTGCTGACATCAATGCCGATCCTGATCGCCCTGTGGAGAGGGAGCATTTTTGCACAGACACGGGTGTCCTGGCCAGCGCACAGCACTCCGACGCTGCCGGTATTTGGAATTAAAGGTTCCAGAAAGGGCACGAGAATGTCACAGGTAGTTGCGCCAGGTAGTGGATAAGACGGAAACTGGGTGTGTGATTGGTGGTACACCTGTGGGTTGGGGTGGGGCTGGATGCTAAGACACTCGTGCTTTGTCCTATCCACACAGTTAGGGAGGGAGTCGTGGGTCTCTCATGACAAATGCCATTCTAAGTGATATAATGACAGGGAATATATACAAAAGGCAGCAGCGTTGGCAGGCTGAAATGGGTAAACCAGAATGGCATGCAATGGAGGCCAATTTAAATGAAAGGATTTGGCGCATAACTCCGGAATTTTTTGTGACAATGCGATCACATCCTTTCCTTTTTTAACACATAGCATCTAATACATAAGACCTCAGCTGGAACACTGGGGCTAAATTCTTTTAGTACTGCAGCCTGTACCGTCAGGCACCACATTAAGAGTCACATTTAGGTAACCATCTGCCAAGAGGCCCGGACAGAACATTAACTCGACACAGCCTTGGATCTCTGTCCAGCCGGTCTGAGAGAAATATTAGTGGACTAATGCGGCGTGTCCATGACAGTCACGCGTGTGCGCCGGAACCCGACTCAGCAGCCCCCCCCCAAACTCTGAAAACGGCCCCCCCTGCATCCAGCATGGACACTCTCGCTCAGGTTCATTTGTATGGGCCGAGAATGACAACATCAAGGCCTTAATACATTTTTTTACTAACTGCTACAGAAAGAATCACAAATAATTAGGCTTGGTGTCTGTACGCCCTGGTTGTGGGTACAGCTGACGCCGGCCATTTATTTATTTTTCCTGCCTACAGAAGTGAAAGCCAGGCGGTAACAAAGCCCCCCCACGGCTCAATTTGTGACACAAGCACGGTGCTTTCCGTGGCAACTTAATAGCGCACAATTTTTACTTCTGGAGTGCTAATGGCTGGCTGGGCAATTATAGCCTTTGCGTTTCAGCCGGTCTGGCTACGTGGGGCACATTCTGAACAGCAAGGCTGCGATTTGCATTGGACTGAGCTCAAGAACAAAGTGAGCAGACAAATGACAGACTGAGAAACACTTCAATTTGCATATATATCAAATGACGAGGTTGGGGGTGGGATCTCTGCGGCTGGAAGCGTGGACAGCGCAGGGCTGCTTTCAGCTCCACAGGCAATGACAACAACCAGCAGATGAGAAAACGAGAAGTGAGCCTAAAAAACTGTCTTTTTATCACAAGAGGTGCATGAGGTCAGTCCGTTTCAAACCTGTATTGACAGCTGAATTATTGAGAGCCAATTCCTCTTTTCAGTTCAAGTTGTTATGTACAGTTCTTTAATACAAAGTTAAAAACCTTCAAAGCCCTGCTGTTGGAACTGGTACGGAAACAGACGGGTGTTGAGCCATACCCTGACAAGGACAGAAGGCTGAAAATTAATGGATTTGAGGTCAGCTCTGTGGGCGTCATTGCTTTGCATTCAAAAACAGCCACTTATGTGTGCTTATTTTTCATCTCTCTGGAAATGTAGCATGTACTGTATATATATCGAAATGCCAGAACGCTCTCCGACATGCAAGGGAACCTCTCTTTTCCAATCGTGTTCTGCCGAAGGCCTAGAGATGGGTCACCGCAGACCTCTCTCAGCACCGTAGCAACCACCCCTGCAACTGCAAATCCCTAGCAACCAGCATAGACTCTTCTACTGCCCACACACGCCACTTGTATAACACAAAACCTACATACTTTGCTGGAATGCTACTCGGCTGCATAGCAACAAACGCGTGGAACCATTAGCGTGGGGGGGAAGGAAAGGAGGACACTTAGTACAAGACATCTGCAACAGGTGCCTAATTAGTTGTGACAGGCAGGCAGGTTTTGTAAAGGGAGACTTTCGGCATTCCTTCTGCTGGCCAGCCATCTCCTAAACCTTCCCCTGGAGCCAGTCCTTTCTTAGTCTTTCAGATTCAGCAGTCACAAACACTGCTTTTAGTGGGAACTTTACCCTTCCTTGTCTGTTTGTCCAGTGTCATGTCACTTGCACAACGGTCCATACCTTAGAAAAGGCTAGAATAAAATAAATAAATACTCCAAATAATATATATGTGTGTGTGTAGTGAGATTAATTTCTCACTATGTACAGGTGGATGTGATTCAAAAAGCGTATATAGCTGACAAATACATTTAACTGTGTGACTAGAGCTAGGGACCTTACGCCTAAACCTGCCACTAAGCCTCAGCCTTCCGACAACCAGAATAGAAGGCCTGCAGCATCGTATGTCCCCCCCTCACGTGGCACTACCGAGTTGAATCTACTATACTATAGACCAAAAAACTGAGTCAGCAGTAGAACACCTACCTAGCTAGATTATTTTTTCTCTCGCCTACTAATCACTCTGACCAACACTGGAAAAAGAGAACATGCTTTGGCCGAGTGCGGGTGACACTCTCTCTGTTTCGTAACAGCCACGGTTCCCTGACGCATTGCTGAGGCCAGGGGAGCTGTACAACCACATCACACGCTTCACCTTCTCCGCCGCCTGATGACAAAAGAACTGTCCCGAACGAGCACGACGGCAGCGGTAGATCTTCCCTGGTATACACTTAAAATCTACAATAGTAAATCTGGGGAGAGGGAAAATTAAATTGTATTGCTTAAGTTCGCAAAGAAATCGGTTGTTTCAGCTGCAACACATCTACGTTAATGTTGAAAAACGTGAAAATAACTGTTCATCGAAACACTTACACCCGGATCGATATGCTACTGTGTGAGATAAATGCGTATTGATGACACGATAAAGCTTCATCTATTCTTCATCGACGAGTTCGTCAATCGTAACAATTCTACGTTAAGTCTTATTTATGCCAAGACCGCCAGGGCTAGCCTGAAGGTCAAACGTATTAGACAGCTGTCTTCGCGATATAGCTTAAAATGGGCTATTAAAAAAATATCCGTTGCTAGGAGGGAGCGTATCTGTTCTTCTTTAGTTAAAATGAAAAATATATAACGGGCATTAGTCAATGGTCCGCAAACATCTTTGCTTAAATATCCCTCTAATCCGCATCCACGTAGAGAATGCTAGTGGTTATATTCTTAATCTAGTCATTAGCATAATTATTAATTTGATTTCAAGAACAAAATGTGTTACTAGTTATTGCCTTATGAAGGCAGCGCGAGTTTTTTCTTACCATACAACATTCTAATTGTGAAATTTTGAGAGAAATAAATGATTTTAAATCCCAGAACGAACAGACTTGTGTGACCGATAATGCGTTTCCATTCCGTGTGTTTACGTTCCTTTTATATTGCCCTTTCCGTTATCTAAAAAGATACTCGGCTCAACGGCTATATCTGCCGCAGTTCAGACGGCAATAAAATCGATTCTCTCTCCTGAAATGAAGATAAGGGTTTAAAGTCAGGCGGAGCATATGTATCTCAAGGCTGCGGCAGACTTAATCTGAGTCATCATAGGGTGCAATTTGATGGAAATGGTGATCAGTCGAGTCAGATTTAGAATTTTGCGTTGATAAACCGCGATTTTAACTGCCACG
>JAOVYW010006644.1:0-11373 GCA_025775045.1 Hiodon tergisus
GTGTGTGTGTGTGTGTGTGTGTGTGTGTGTGTGTGTGTGTGTGTGTGTGTGTGTGTGTGTGTGTGTGTGTGTCATGGTATTCGTTATTGCTGTTTTCTTTGTTAATATGATAGTTTTGACTGGTTTTATTATTAAAGCATTCATTTGTGAGTATTTATAAATTCAGTTAAATTGCTTTTGAGTTCTTGGAATACGAACTATATATACTATTTACAAAAAAGGTGTAATAATTGGCTGTGTGAATTTAGAAAAATAAATACGACGAACTAACCTCATATAAACTGAAAAGGTAACCAAGCTTATATGACTATTTATGTGAGAAAAAAAGTCTTTGCACCTCCTTAGAGGCAGAGAGGCAGAGCCGAGTGAATGCCTTGCTGGAGAGGCTTCACGCCAAGCACAACGCTGCCCGGCCATGGCAGGAGACGAGCAAGGTGGTGCGACAGGCCATGGTGAGAGAAGGGGGGCATCAGATCCCCAGTATAGAAAAATATCTGGAGGGAGAATGGATAATAAAAATGGATCCAGGCTAAATTTTCTGTGGTCACTATTTGCAGGAGAAACGAGGGGTAATAAATGCTGCTGGACACCAGCTCCTACTTACCTGTTTGGAGACCCTTCAGCGAGCGTTGAAAGGTACGAGAATGACAAGGGAGAGAGAAAGATTAAGTAAATGAGTGTAAAAAGGGGCTTTTTAGGGGTGTGTGCAGAGAGGGTTGCTACAGGATTTTTAGGCTTGTATCTTATTTCAATTTTTGCCTGTATATTTTCTGTCCTCACCGCTTTGCACAGAGATTTGTTGTGACGATTTTAGTGTAATGATTTTCCCATTTTTGGTGACACCTCTTCTTGTCTTCGTATCAGTGTCATCTCTGTCCTCTATGACAGATCGCCTGGAGTCCATCGCACGACAAAATGGGTAACCTCCTTTCATTTTCTCCATCCCTGCCTCTGGGTGCTCATTTGTGTCTTCACTCTTGCGTGCTCAAACTGAAGTAAACGGTGGAATGCAGCATATAATCGTGAACCTAATATAAACCCCATCCTTCATTCCTAAAAAGGCTTGGATCTCATCTTAGCCCCTCCGGGACAGAATGCTACATCACTTCGGACATGTTTTACGTGGAGGTACAGCTTGACTCAGGGGGTCAGCTTGTGGATGTCAAGGTGGCACATCATGGGGAGAATCCTGCGGTGAGTGCTTAAGAAGATAGTGAGGGATTATGCTTGCTGCATGAGTGTGTGTGTCCGTGTTTTTCTTGGATGTGACTCGTGTATAGATAGCCAGGATTATTTCCTCAGACTCAACAACCCCTTGTCTCTCTCATTGCAGAGCTGTCTAGAGCTGGTGCAACACCTAAGGTAAGGGCCAGAAAAAGTACTGAATTTAGAGTGAACCCAGCTAAGTTCCGCATAAGCAAAACCAGTATCTTGAATTTAAACCAACATTAATTGGTTTGGTAAATGACAAAAAAATTATCACATTAAAAATTAATATTATTAATTTAAACCAAAGCTGTTTAAATAAACATTTTATTATTCTTGCAATCATTAAAAAATAACGAATGGCAATGATGATGCTAGAACGGGGTTCCTCCCCAAAACATAGTCTGTGGAAGGGGGTCTTTACACTTCAGTATGATTGTTTATCCTATATACTGTACTGTGCTAAGGTCTTAGGCACATTAAATACTGTAAACAACCAAAAAAATAATATATATATATCATTATTTGGTGTGACCACCCTTTGCCTTTAAAACTGCATCAATTGTCTTAGATGCACTGTCATGCAGTTTAATAAGACAATCAGCAGGTAGGTTATTCCCTCCACATTTTGGAGAACTTTCCACAGTTCTTCTACAGCAGGAAGCCATACCGTCTGTTGCAGAACTCCTTGTTTCGGAAAATGAAAGTTTGGGTCTCTAGAAATTACTTTTACGAATGAAATAAAAATAAAAACGTTGAAGATTGCATTTATGTTCGAAAACTAGGGTGCCTAAGACTTTTGCACAGTACTGTAGGTGGTAGTTACTTTGGTTGTATTATTTTGCTGGATCATGTACATGTTAGCTTTCTCTAGATTTTTTCCGTCACATTCACAATATTCAAACATTTTTACAAGCCACTCCGAAACTTCCATCGCATAAGCCTCAGTGCATTCATTTTTGCATCAATAGCTCAGTTTTGTCCCCTTATTTTTCTGCTTTTTAACAACATGGTCACATTTATATTTCTAGATGGCCTTCACAAGTAATAGAACACTAAAGAGGGTTAGACCACACCTGTCAGGCTGCACAATATACAGGAATGGTCAGAACCCACAATATAGATAAATTGTTTTACATAAAATTTTCAGCAAATGCAAAATTGCTAAAGAGCAAATACTCTCAACAGATTTATTAAGCCTAATGCAGAGTTTTGAAGAAAAAAAATTACTTGAACAGTTTGCTGCAGTTGTCTTACTCTCCCACAATTCATTGATACATTAGGTTGTTGGTTTGAGCTATTTTTTTTCTGCCCTTCCCTCATAGAGAAAAGAATTTTGAGGAGTTCTCAAAACATCTCAAGGGTCTTGTAAACCTGTACAAGCTGCCTGGAGACAAGTGAGTTCCACCATGATCCCTGTATGTTTACCTTTCCTCAAGCTGACATAGATGCATAGATGAAATTGCAAACAAGACTCCTAATTAGTATAATATAATGGGCTACTTAGCTCATTACCACTCTTCAAAACATTTTCCCGTTAATAAATGTGGTCCTGTGTTTTTTTCTTTCTTTTTTTCTTGTCTCTTTCATGTGCTTTCTCCATGTAGTAAACTGAAAACCAAGATGTACCTGACACTCCAGTCTCTAGAGCTGGACCTCACAAAGATGATGCATATGTTCAGGTGTGTGAGGGCGTTTTTGTGTTTGTATGTGCATTTTCATTATTTCTTTTTGGTAATTTTCTGCTATTGTTGTTGGGTGCTTGTATGTGACCTAATATGTACTTAAGGGTAGGAACTGTCCCATAAATGTACTGTGTAAATTTCAGGCTTGCCACAAATGCCAACACTGTGGAGACCATTCTGCATGGCAGTGTAGGTCTGCTGACTGCTCGGAGTGGAGGTACACACAAAAATACACACTCCCTCACTGCTGAACACATGAACACATGTAATATCTAATTGCATTGAACTTGCCCAGCACCAAAGAAATGGCCAAATGCAATGTCACCTTTGTCATTAAACATTCCGCCACATCATAGAATATATGAAATACTTAGATCACCTAACTCAGTATAACACCTTTTGTCCAAACATTCACACGTTCCATAGAAAACATCCTCCAAGTCCTCAACATTCTTGATTCAAACACTATTAACTGCACTTGATCCTAGCGCTCTACACAAACCATAGTCGCATTACTCACCAAATATAACCTTATATAAAAAAGGCACATTCCACACCAAACACTTTGCGTATTATTTCTAAAAACATCATATATGCCGATTTCACCACCATATAAATTAACTTACCCTGGGAACATGTTGCAGTCTAGAGGGCATATTTGTATTATTTATTGTACATGCACACACTATTCCTTCCTGTCTCTCTCCTTCTCTGCAGGTCACCTTGTGTCCTTGCAGTGCTACGTGTCACCTTATGATGTTTTTGAGGAGGGTACCGGCATGCTGCTTAACTTCACTGACTCTAGTGGTCAGTCTGGGAGAGATTGGGCATCAGTATTTAATGCAATATCAGTTCAAGGGCACTATTTTTTACCTATAAATATATACAGTTGTGCTCAAAAGTTTGCATACCCTTGGAGAATTGGTAATATATGTACCATTTTTAAAGAAAACATTAGTGAGCTGGCAAAACATTTATTTTATTTCTTATGGGATTCATATTCAACTGTAGGTTATAACACAATGGCACCATAAAACAACATGGCAACAAAGAAAAAAATGAAATGACACCGGTTCAAAAGTCTGCATACCCTTAGTTCTTTATACTTTAGCATCGATGACAGCGTGCAGTTTTTTGTAATAGTTGTCTATGCGGCCCCAAATTCTTGCAGGTGGTATGGCTGCCCATTCGTCTTGGCAAAATGCCTCCAGGTCATGCAAAGTCTTTGGTTGTCTTGCATGAACCGGCTTGAGATCTCCCCAGAGTGGCTCGATGATATTAAGGTCAGGAGACTGTGATGGCCACTCTAGAACCTTCACCCTTTTCTGCTGTAACCACTGGAGTCTTGTGCTTTGGGTCATTGTCAGGCTGGAAATTCCAAGCGTGTCCCATGCGCAGCTTTCGTGCAGAAGAATGCAAATTGTCTGCCAGGATTTTCTGATAACATGCTGCATTCATCTTGCCATCAATTTTCACAAGATTCCCCGTGCCTTTAGAGATCACTCACCCCCAAAACATCAGTGAGCCACCACAATGCTTCACAGTGGGGATAGTATTCTTTTCACTATAGGCCTTGTTGACCCATTTCCACACATAGCGCTTACGGTTGTGACCATAAAGCTCTATTTTGGTCTCGTCACTCCAAATTACAGTGTGCCAGAAGCTGCGAGGCTCAACCATGCAGCTCCTTGAAACAACCACACCGTCTTTTTCCAGAGCAGCCTGTATTTCTCCTGAGGTTACCTGTGGGTTTTTCATTGTATCCCGAACAATTCTTCTGACAGTTCTGGCTGAAATCTTTGTCTATGTGACCTTGGCTTGGTATCAAGAGATCCCTGAATTTTCCACCTCTTAATAAGGGATTGAACAGTACTGACTAGCATTTTCAAGGCTTTCAATATCTTCTTATATCCTTTTCGATCTTTATAAAGTTCCATTACCTTGTAACGTAGGTTCAGTATCTAGCCTGCTCAGTGCATCCACGTGAGAGCTAACGGACTCATTGACTTTGTACACATACACTAATTACAATTTGAAGAGCCACAGGTGTGGGAAATTAACCTGTAATTGCCATTTAAACCTGTGTGTGTCGCCTTGTGTGTCTGTAACAAGGCCGAACACTCAAGGATATGTGAACTTTTGACCAGGGCCATTTGGGGGATTTCTGTTATTATGATTTTAAAAAGAGCCAAACAACTATGTGATAATAAATGGCTTCATATGATCACTATCCTTAAATAAAAGACAGCTTTTTGCGTTATCATATTTTCAAAATCAATGCCAAAACACAATTTCTGCTAGGGTATGCAAACTTTTGAGCACAACTGTTTATTCACAGTACTGTGCTAAAGTCTTAGGCACCCTAGCTTTTTTACACAAATGTCTTTAAAGTATTTTAATTTTTTTTGTCTTCTTCATTAGTGTGTCAGTAGAAAAAATGTTTTTAGATTAAACATACATTTTCTGAAAGAAGAACATGAAACTCTGCCACAGATGGTATGATCTCCACAGAGCCCTGACCATCATCGAGGCTGTCTGTGATTACCTGGACAGACAGAAGCAAGCCAGACAGCCAAAGTCTGTAGAAGTACTGTGGATAGTGCTCCAAGATGCTCAGAAACAATCTACCTACCGATTGTCTAATAAAACTGCTCAACAATGTACCTAAGATAATTGATGCAGTTTTAAATGCAAAGGCTGGTCACAACAAATATTCCCTCTCATTCATATTTTTTTGTGTTTGTTTTTAATTTTGTTTTTGTTCATTGTCCCTTATAGTATTTATTTTATATTTAGAAACTTTGCATTTCATTATTTTATGTGCCTAAGATTTTTGCACAGTACTGTGCGTGTATGTACGTACGTATGTATGTATGTGTGTGTATATATATGTATAGGTGTATGTATGTATAAAATTATCCCACTGCCCCTTTACCTATTCATCTCTTGTTACTTTCTCCTGCCTCTGTAGTCCCCCGCTCCCTGGGCGTCAGTGTGTCTGTGACAGTGGAAGGCACCTCGTCCGTTTACAAGCTCCCCATCGCACCTCTGATCACGGGCTCCCATCCAGTGGACAACAAAGGGTAAGAACCACAGCCAGAGCCCAGTTACCACCTGTTCCAGGGCAAAGAAAGAGAATACTACACTGAATCTGGGCATTTAAAACTAGGATGGCCTTTAAAATAAAATAATTACAAAAGAAAGGAAGAATGTTGCATTTTCTTTGTTCTCTTACATTGTATTACAGTATAAAATTATGAAATAATTGATATCTAGCTGCAACTATTTTTTAAGACTTGTGATGTGCTTGGAAGTCTGTGGGTTCATATACGAGAAGGACGTTGTACTCAGGTACCGTAAATATGTGACAAAAGTAAGCTGTTTAAATGTGTGTAGGTAGCTTTGAATTTTTTCAATTTCTTTTGCAGAACTCCTTCTTTCTCTGCTGTGACCAATTCTAATTCTGTGGACCTACCTGCCTGTTTCTTCCTGAAGATGAATCGGCCCACTCCTTTCTCTCTGTCTTTCATTCAGAGAATGGGCAATGTCACTGGTGAGGCGCCGGGACTGTGGGGCGTTGGGTGGCTTGTGGAGGGTATCTTTCTCATATATATCCTTGTTTATCGAGTGTGTGCTGTTTAATAGATGCAAAGAGATGCACTAAAAAATTTTCATACAAATTACTTAGCCGTGAGGGTCTAGGCAGCAATAACTGACTTTCTTAAAATGTGGTGACTCAATGCTGTTAAGATGCTCATGCCCCGATCAAGAATTATTTTTAGTTTTTACTGTAATTTTTTGAATTACTGTTTTAAAATAACACTTTTGTTACTTTTGTTATGTTAAAGTTTTTTGTTTTAGGTACTTTTTACTATAATCTTCATGAGTTTTCTCTGCTATAAGTATGTGTATTGGTCTTATTATTATGTTTGTGTGTCTTATTGTTGGGATTAATTGATGATGAATCCTCCCTCGATTCATTTGATTGGGTCGGTTCACTTGACTTTCACTTGGCCCCCCTCCAGGCATTCCAGCGTTTGAGGGTGCTCCCTCCCTGGCACCCCTGTACGAGCTCATAGTACACAGCCAGCTACAGGAGGAGGGTGGTGGTACCCTGCCCACCCACACACACGCCATGCGCTTCTATGCAGTGAGTGGCTCTTGACTGTTTCTCTTTTCTATAGTCTGTTTCTGCTAGTCTTTGTTTCCCTCAAACATATTAATGCTAAGAATACATATATTTCTAAACTTTTATCAACTGCAAAAACTTAAATAGACCTGTAACAAAGTTTGATAGGTATAACATTTACCCTGATGCTGGCTTTTATTTTTTCATTCCTTTGAACACATTTGTATCACCCGGCCCCCACCAGTCTCTTCCCGGCCAGCAGCACTGTTACTTCCTGAATCGCGATGCGCCGGTGCAGGATGGCCACTGCTTACAGGGGGCTCTGGTGTCCAAGATCCCCTTCCGGCACCCGGCGCAAGTACCTGCATTGCTGGACATCATTCGGTACCAGGCTGCATACAACACACTCATCGGGAGCTGCGTCAAGCCAACACTTATCAAGGATGGTCGGTGTTTCTCTCTAACTGTTGTCACTGGCCAGCCAGAACTTAACCTTAATTCCATCTCTCTATCCTTTATCGCTTTGTCCATTGTTATGGTTATTTATTATAAAAGATTTTAAAGGCCAAATGAATAAGTAGAATGGCAGTGTTATTAACGATTCTGCTTTCAGTACAAATACAGATTTTGCCTGATTTGGAGTAACTGTAATCTAATATATATTGATTGATTAAAAAAATAAATATATATATTTACTTGTTTGCTTGGTTTTTTTATTGTGATGTATCTGTTTTTCTGTTGCTAGTAAATATGTTAATATAGGAACTTCTGACCCTCAGACACACCAGGGCTGCTTCAGTTTGAGGTGTGTCCATTGACCGACTCCAGTTTCAGTGTGTCCTTCCAGCATCCAGTCAACGAGTCCCTGGTCTGTGGTGAGAGCATATTAACAGTTCCCTCATTTCCCATTAACCACTCCCTAATTTCTATCCACCAAGCTCTTCCCGTGCAGTTTCCTGTCAACGGGGAGAATTACTCTGCTGAAAAAGATAACTGATTCATTTCCCCTTCCTCTTTTCCTTCTATTCCTTTTCACTTTGTCCATCTCTCTCATTAGTTATTTTGCCCTGCTTCTCTTTGCAGTGGTCATGGATGTGCTTGACTCAAGGCAAGTTTCGTGTAAGCTTTACAAGGGCCTTTCCGATGCCCTCATCTGCACTGATGATTTCATCACCAAGGTGGTCCAAAGGTGGGTCCTATACTTTCATTCTATGTTTCTGTGAGTCTGCATCCAGTGGTACCTCAACCAGATTTCCTCATATAATAACCTCTTGCCAGCCCGAACACACTGTTAAGCTCTTTAGATGCATTTGTCTGGTTGGTTTTCTTTATGCATGATACATTTCAAATGTGCTATGTAGTATCAATTCACGGTCTACAGGGAGGTAAAAACTTTATAATCAATTTTGTTGAATTGTAAATGTAGTTTTAATTGAAACATGGCTTGAAAGTTTATGTACTCTCTTCCATATCTCCCCACTAGTCTTTTGCTATTCTCTTACAATAAAGCGAGCATCTTCACTTAATGAGGAAGGAAAACTCATAAATTAGGAAAAAAATGAGGAAGGAAAACTCAAAAATTATTGATCCGTTTCTCCCTCAGGTGTATGTCCATACCTGTTACAATGCGAGCCATCCGGCGCAAAGCAGAGACAATCCAAGCTGATACACCAGCTCTGTCCTTGATTGCAGAGACAGTGGAGGACATGGTGAAGAAGAACCTGCCCCCTGCGGGTAGCCCTGATTATTGCATGGGCACTGGTGGTGTTGGGGGAAACCCAATGGGCCTCCCTGGTGCTGGAGGGGGTAATACTCCTACAGGAAGTGGAAGCAGTGGTGTTGGCACAGGAGGAGGGACCTCATTCTCTGGCACAATCCCCTCGTTGTTTGGGATGAGACAAGGTCCTGGGTCTGGGGGCGAGGGTATGGGGCAGGTGGGAGGTGGCGGGCCTCAACATCAGCTACAGCAACAGCAGCAAAGCCATGGGGATGACTTTAGTAAAGTGACACAGAATCCCATCCTGACAAGCCTGTTACAGATAACTGGCAGTGTGGGTTCTAGCCCCACCCCTCAGCCTCCCTCCTCAGGTTCACAGCCCCACCAGACCCCACCCCCGACATCATCCCCAGCGAGTAATACCAAGAACCACCCAATGCTGATGAACCTTTTGAAGGACAACCCCTCTCAAGACTTCACTGCCCTCTACAGCTCCAACCCACTAGAGAGGCAGAATTCCTCAGGTTCACCCAGAACTGACAGTCTGGGCACTACTTGTGCTGGAGGTGGCAGCAAAGGCAAGAAAAAGCGGCCAAGGGGAACAGAGAAGGCCGGGTCAGTGGGGGGAGGATTAGGTCTGAAGCAACAGCCAGGTGGAGCAATGCCACACTACCACCACCCTCACCACCCCACCGAAGATGACTTCCACAGGGAACTATTCTCGATGGATGTGGATGCCTCCCAAAATACCATATTTGATGTCAACCTCCCAGGGGATGGACTTGATACCCCCCACAGCATAACCCCAGCCCCTAGCCAGTGTGGGACCCCACCAGCTGGCTCTAGTGTGTCATCATATTCTCAATCCCATACCCAATCACAGTCCCAGCAGCAGCACCCAGGTTCCAGCTTGCCTCGCATGGTACGCCCTTCCAGTTCTGACAGCACTGGCGCAGACATCAACGAGATCCTGTCTGACCTCCCCGAGCAGTCAGCCAAAGGGTCGGGCAACAGCAGCCATAGCCAGCACCACCTAGTTGGGGAGGATGGTGGCCCACTGGGAACCCCACTGAGAGACTCCTCGAGTTCAGGCCAGGGCAGTGGGGTGTTTGAGGCTGATCTGTTTAATGCTGGCAGCAATGAGAACCCCTTCACCGATGCTGCGGACCTGATCGCCGAGGCCACCACTGCAGCCACTCCCACCAGTGATTCGTCCTCTACCAACTTTTTTCCTGATACTGTGGACTTCAACCCAGAGCTGCTAGCTGTGCAGGGCTTTCCTCAGGCCTACTTTGATGATAGCTCTCCCAGTGCTGATGGAGACTTAGATCTTGTTAAGGGCTTTGGCGGCAGCCAGCAGAATACGCCAGTGGGCACGCCTCAGAATCCCACCTCTCATGGCCGCAGCACACCGGACCCCTCACTGAAGGACCCTTTTGACATGGGTGTGGTTTTTGGGGGTAGCGGTGGGGGAGGCAAACCACTTTTAGGGCCAGCTCCGGATTTGGGGGACCCCCACTCAGTTGGCGGGCAGAGTCCTCTCATGATGGGAATTAGTGGAGGAAGCAGTGACGCTAAGACTGGTGACTCCAAAGCCAAACAGCAGCAACAGCAACTGATGCGGGGGAAGGAGGACAACGGGGGTGGTGGGAGCTCAGGTTTGGGGATGTCTGGGGGGAACTCGTCTGAAGGAAAGCAGGCTAAGCGCAGTCGCACCCCTTCCAGCGAGAGCAAGTCCAAAGACAAGCCACCCAAACGAAAAAAGCTTGACCCGGACAGCAAGTCTCCCTCTCACAGCTCGGGGGGTCGGCCCTACACCCCTCCCAGTGGGAGTGTAGGCTCTGGAGGATCCATGGGTGGAGGTGGGTCAAAATCACCTGGCAGCTCTGGGCGGTCACAAACGCCCCCGGGTGGTGCCACACCACCCATTCCTAAAATCACCATTCAAATACCCAAGGGTTCATTAACTGGAGGCAAGACCTCATCCCATGGGGGATACACATCCAGCAGCTCAGCTGGCGGAAGTACAGGGGTTTCTGGGGGAAGTGGTGGCAGTAAGAGCCACCACTCCCACTCCTCATCTTCCTCCTCAGGAAAAATTAAAGGCAGTAAATCAGAAGGATCCTTAGTTCAAGGCACCAGTTCAAAGCCAAGTAGTGGTGGAGGAGGTGGAGGAAGCTCCCAGTCAAAGAGCTCCTCTCAAGGGCTTGGTGTGGGTAAGCCAGGCTCCTCCCCAATCACCAAGCATGGCCAGTCAGGGGTGTCAGGAAGTGGGAGCAGTGGAGGAGGTGGTGGCAAGATGAAAACTCAAGGAGGCAAGCCTCCTGGATCCCTCATCAACCCAAACATCAAGCCCAACATCTCTCCTTCTCACTCCCGCTCAGGTAACTCTGACAAGCTCTCTTCGCCAATGAAGCTACAGCAAGCCCAGGTTCCCGGTACTCCACCATCCTCTAAGGCAAAATCGCCAATGGGATCGGGGGGTGGAGGTTCTGGAGGATCCAAGTCATCCTCAGGTGGAATGGGGTCCCAGAAGCCACTTGGGGGTGGTTCCTCATCCTCCTCTTCCTCTTCTTCCTCCAGTTCCTCATCTTCTGGCTCCTTATCCTTTTCTGCAGGCTCCCAGTCGCAGTACG
>JAOVYW010006645.1:0-11373 GCA_025775045.1 Hiodon tergisus
CTGTGCGGGCCAGTCAAGTTCTTCCACACCAAACTCATCCAACCATGCCTTTATGGACCTTGCTTTGTGCACTGGGGAGTCATGCTGGAACAGAAAAGGGGCTTCCCCGAACTGTTTCCACAAAGTTGGAAGCATAGAATTGTCTTAGTAAGCTGAGGCATTAACCTTTCCCTTCAGTGGAACTAAGGGGCCTAGGCCAACCCCAGTAAAACAACCCCATAGCATTATCCCTCCTACACCAAACTTTACAGTTGGCACAATGCAGTCAGGCAGGAAATGTTCCCCTGGCATTCGGCAAACCCAGACTCGTCCATCAGACTGCCAGATAGAGAAACGTTATTTGTCACTCCACAGAACACATTTCCACTGCTCCAGAGTCCAGTGGCGGTGTGCTTTACACCACTCCATCCAATGCTTGGCATTGTGGTTGGTAAGGTTTGCATACAGCTGCTCGACCATGGAAACCCATGCCATGAAACTTCCAGCGCACAGTATTGTGCTGATGTTAATGCGAGAGGAGGTTTGGAACTCTGCAGTTATTGAGTCAGCAGAGCTAGATCTACACACTACGCGCCTCAGCACTCGGCGACCACGCTCTATAATTTTATGTGGTCTGCCACTTCGTGGCTGAGTTGCTGTGGTTCCTAAACGCTTCCACTTGCAATAATACCACTTACAGTTGATCGTGGAATATCTAGGAGGGAAGACATTTCACAAACTGACTTGTTGCAACGGTGGGATCCTATTACAGTACCACACTCGAATTCAGTGAGCTCTTTAGAACGAATGTTTGTAAAGGCAGACTGCATGGCTAGGTTCTTAATTTTATACACCTGTGGCAACGGGACTGAATGAAACACCTGAATTCAATGATTAAAAGGCGTGGTCCAATACTTTTATCCATATAGTGTATCTTCTGGTAACAGCTAGCTTAAAACGAATACACTCGTAACATAGTAGGCAGCTGTGCCTTGACATAGCCAAAAATGTAGGTGAAAGGATATTGGAGATAATTGTTTAAATTCAATGTAAACTCTTCAATTTTGTCAAGGGAAAGGTGGCGCCTAGATCAAACTAATCTTATAGATTAACTTGACTTCTTTCGAATCAGATATTATATCTGGCATTTGTGAAATTTTTTGATATTTGAGGTTGAGTACTAGGGACATTGCTAAAAAGAAATTCCTTTGAAATGAATGGAATTCTTTGAACCTTTAAAAATCTGATTTCACGACTTTCGTGCACATATGTATGGTAGTTAATGGTGCCTTCCTGAAATTTACATATAAAGTAGAACAGATTATAAGGTAGCAAATGTTTTAATATATGTTTTAGATACAGAAGCAGATACAGAGTAAGATTGAGCAATAGAATGTGCACACAAAATGTAAACTGATTCCCAAAATGTAGTATAGATTCTCCTGAGATTCTGAAATTTATAACGCAGAAAAATGGCGTTCAAATGGAAGGCTTCCACCCTAGAAATGCCGTCGCATCCTACACAGAACAGTGAGAGGGGTGGGAGAAAAGTACCCCTAAAATACGACACTTAAACAGGGATGTATACAAAACAACAGTAGCTAGCGCAAAACCAACTGCAGATTCTGAAGCTAGATATCCTGAAACAATTTTCAATGTGTCCACCCTACTACAAGCAAGAATTCACAAGCAAGCAAGAATTTAGAATTCATCTAAATAATCTGTACAAAAGAAATAACACTATGCAAATTATAATTTAAATAAATTGTTTTAAAATATATTTTGATTATGTAAGAGTCTATATTTATACCCCTGTCCTTCTTCAAAGGATTAATTTCCACATTGTGGACTCAACACTTTTCTTGTGCTTGTGTCACATGCCTGTTTTTTCTGTTGACTTCCTGCTGCTTTCCTCTAATAGATTCCCAAGCGTGATTGAGTGAATTTTGGCGGGTTGGCAGGACACTAGCACCATTGAGAGTACTGTTATTTAAATGCTCTGTTTGTCTTAGCGAAATGTCACTAGTTCGATTATTTGGAACCACAACTAGAGTAAACCCTCTCTAAACTTCTTTGCTTACGAGTCAGCAGTATTGCTAGAGGTACCCACCAGGGGGTGCTAGGGAGAAAGAAAAAGCTTGCCAATCTGGGAGCAGTGAAATCGATTAGCATCATTTTGTTTTGAAGGAAAAGAGCCAAAGCAACATAAAAAGTATTTTGGTGTTGGCAGGTGGAATCTGAAGCTGACCCATTCCATTAAAATAATTATAAATACTATAATATTAACCTTTAAAATATACTCAAATGCCCTTTAATTAATTATTAAATTATTGCTCACTTGAATGTTGATAAAGTTCAACATGAACCCAACACAATCTGCCCCTGACTTTTAACAGAATTGTTGAAAAAAGACATGACTGAGTGGCACTCAAAGCTGCTGAGCTTTTATTTCCAGTTCCACACTAAATGAACCAGTGATAGTACCTGGCTGAAAGGTCAATGCACGCAATTCACAGATTCACTACATACCTCACAGTAAAGGTGCTGCCTACTCTCAAACAGGTGCAGCCATGATGCCACTGAGGTTAACTCAGTCTGGAAAAAAGGCAGTCAGAGGCTTGTGACAGGAGTCTGTGATAAACACCCACACTACAACATCACAGTCAGGCATCTCAAAATCATCCAACATCCATTGAATGATGTATGTCCTGGCTCCCCACAGACAAACTGGAGTGACTTTGTTTTTCTTCGGTAGCATAAATATCCATGACAAATCATGTGACATGAGCAATTATAAATTTTGATTGCATTCCTTTAATGCCTTTCCCATGTTGGTGTGATGGCAGATTACACAATTAACAGCAATTTAACTTTAGCAATTTAACTAACCTCATATTTCTCATGTCCAACTCACTGAATTTGTTTTCGTTGTGAAGCTCCACCACAGAATTGCATTAACAAAAAAGTCACACCGACCCCTCCCGCCTTTATAAATGCAATCTGACAAGGTCAGAGGTCGCATATCATATCCATCGACTCAATAAAGCTGGTCCTCAATATACTGAACACTAACAGTGTCTGTTGTGAAACCTATTTCCTTTTCCAACTGCGGCACAAACACATATTGGACCAGCGTGAGTCAGCAGGTCAGTGGTCATACATTTTGCAACTTGCTCCCTGCAGTATATATTCTTATCAATTACCCTACTTTTCCTGGCTCATGAATTATGGAGTGGTGTCACCAAAATCTGTCATGATAGCTATAGATTCAATAACATTTTTAGTGTATTTCAGTCCAGGGGTTTAAAGGGCTTGCAAGGATCTCTGTAGTTAAACAAGATAATATAAATGACTTCTCAGTACTTGCTTGCTCAGAGGATAATATTAACAAGGTCACGTTTTCCTTTGATCATCAGCCCCAGTCTCCCAGTAATGAACAACTGAAATTCAATTAAATGTTTGCACCAACACATTAAGTGAACAGAGAAGAAATCAATTAAATAGACTGAATTTTTCTCCTAGCTGCTGTTGTTTAAAATCTTTGTATTGAAGAACTTTAATAAAAATCCATTATCTTTCTGTCAGTCAGAGTACTTCTGCTTTTAATGAGAATGGCAGTTGACAACACAAAAGTTGTTTAAAGTTCCTTTGTTGTGTTAAAAGATTTTGTTTTCCCAATCTCACGGAGAGTAATACCCACAAGGTGAACATCGATAAACCCTATAATACAGCGTGTGTATCCCACTGCAGGATCCAGCTTGCTGAGCCCACAGGTGCCAAAAATCAAAGACTGTGAAGCTAGCTTTGATGCTAGCTTTCCTTCTATTGAATCTCAAAGTCTTTGTGTTTGTCCCTCCTAGCCTTAAGTTATTACACCTGGAAAGAAAAATCTATTATGGAAATAAATTAATTCCAGTGGAAAAGCTTGAACTAAACTGAATTTATTTTTTCAAGGTTGCTTCACAGGCAACTAATCTAATGAGGACTGAATCCATTCTGTTAATTGTAGGGGAGGTTTAAACCTCAACGCAAGTCAATTTAAAGTAATATTCACAAATGTATTTTTGTGTTTAAAGAAAGTATATTTATTTTTTGTCCAGCACCTAAGTCTCATTTATTGTGTAACCAAGGCATTTCTACTGCAGCTGAACTGTGCATGTGCTGTGAACATTCTCGCTGTTTTCAGATGAAGAGTTATACAATTAATGGTGGTGAACTGTGATTATTTACCAGCACTGATAATTAGGGGGGAGGTACAAGTGGATTACTGTAGGTAATTGCACATTTCTGCGCATGCTGTTCAGTTGTAGAGCAGCATCCTGTCCCCTTCACTATCAAACCACAGAGATCAGCCCTGACCCCTGTTTCTTCCAATTAATTAGTCCAAATTTTCGTAAAGCACTTTTTTCAATGATTTTCGATTTTGTAAATAGGAAAAAAGGTTTAAAAAAATATGAATCCATGTGAATCGGGCTCTGAGTATGTGTTGACTGACGTTTGTCACTGAGTGTGGGAGGAGACCTTGTGTTATTTTTTGAAAATCGTCTCTGGGAAACAAGTCCAGAAACAGAACCTTCACATGTGGCCTTGTACCCTGTTCAGCTGTTCTGCCATATGTTTTCAAAGTACTGATTCATGACACATAAATGTTTTGGCAGCATTCTCTGGAAGATACAATGCAGCTTTTTTTTGGCAATTCAAGCTTTACCTTGTCTGTTATTCTTCTCAAGAGAGAATGCCAGGATAAAAATTCTGAGATTTGCTTTGCAAGAATCTGCCTCTCAAATGCAATAAAGTGTTTAGCCTTGTATTAATAAAATGTTAAAATCAGAGACCCTAAAATCATTGTAAAAAGTTGTGTAACTGGCTTTTTTGATAGTCCCAAAATTAATCAATAATTACATTTTGTATATATATTATAGCACATTTATAAACAGATTGTCACAATATACAGCGGGAATTTTCCAGAGGAAATAAAAATAAATAAATAGAAAGCCTAGAGTCAAACTAGAAAATTATTCCCCTACTGCTAAGGCAGTCATAACATACTCCTGGAGAGGTCGAGGTATTCTTGTTGTCCGTAGTCCCATGGTATAGAACATCAAAGTATTATAGTTGAGAGGATAAAAGGAATAAAAAAAAAAAAAAATTAAGCTATATTCTTCCATAATAGCATAACCACATCAGTGCTTGAAAATAGAAACTTAAGATAACTTATAAAAGTTCTATCCTGCGTCTCCTGTCAGCTTCCCAGGCGCCTGTAGGCTAGCAGTCTCTCTGTCATCAACTCTCATCTTCTCAAGTAAGACTTCCTGCAATGGGTAAAGAAAAGTATTTTTCAACTCATATTTCAATTTATGTCCTTTACAACTACTGTGAAGTGAGTTGTATTAAATCCAAATCGATGGATCCATTAGGATTTGAACTTGCTCAGTTTTTTAACCCCTTAAAGCACCAATTAAAAAATTCCAGTGTTTTCCTACCTTGTACTACTGTTATTCAACTCTACATATCTCCAGAGCTGTATGTCCTACACATGTGACACTTGTATTACATTATCATTAGTAATACTGACATTTTTGGAAAGAATATTACAAGAAAATTACTGTCTAATTGTGTCTATCTTGTTTTAATTTCAAAACCAATATCCAAAACACAACAAATTACTCAGAAACAGTATCACAAATTCCAAAACACAACTTATTCAGAAACAATATAACAAATTCCAAAACACAGCGACTTATTCAGAAACAATAACAAATTCCACAAGACAACAACTCATTCAGAAACAGTATAGCAAGTTCCACAACACAAAAATGTATTCAAATGTAAAATCTGAAAAATTGAAAACAAATGAAAAATGTGTATGTACTTACTCCAGTTGAATTCCTAGATGTTTTCTAAGCTTTACTTCAGGGAGACATTGAGCTGAGAAAATTTGGTTTTTACAGAAGCCCTTTTCACACTGCAGGCCAACAGCTGCTACATAAGTGTACTTCTAATGACTTTTCGTACGATTATTTACTTGCATTTACTGTGGCATTGAACACTATGCCAACTCCTCCATAACAAATGAGAACACATTTGGAAAATGGAAAAGTCTGCAAGCCAACAGTTATCTGTAATTACAGAATTTCCTAGAATTGATGTAAGCCATTAAAAATCTCAAATTCTGTGACCTGTTCAGTGTGGGGGACTAATATTACACTGGGAATGTGGTATCAATTCACCCATGTATGCATTAGACTTTACTAGGCATCAAAATATATACATAGTTCACCATTTTGCACTCAGAGGACTTTCAGGAGCAAACCTGTATTACAGATTGTTACTATAGATCTGACAAGTGATTATTGAAAAGATACAGAGGACAAAAAAAAACACCCTTTTATCACTAGGAGTACTTTATCAGTTCGAAGTTATATCAAGGGGATTTAATGCAGCACTTTTTAGAGATTTTTAACGCTGTACTCAATTGCCTATATTATTATATAATTTTCTGCCTTGTCTCTTTCGATTACTTTTTAGATTTAAGTCAAACCTTCACTGAACACTCTGGAAGCAGGCTACATTCATCTACGTACAGGAGGAGAGGGACTGAAGGCCATCTAAAATGACCATGCAAACAACCAAGTCACTTTCCTTATATCATCCAAATTTCTAGCCAGATACCCAGAACTTGGATAATACGGGTAACTGGTGCACAACCAGAACACATTATTAAATGCAACAATTATTGGGTCTATGAATGTGGAGATGCATTCCAGCCAAGCCCTAGTACATCTAGTACAGGTCCTAGCTGCTTGTTGCTTTTCCATTCAGGAATACAGCCCAAATGTCTGCCATAAGGAACGTAATAATAAATTACACTAGAACCAAGATAAGTCTTCCATCAAAGTGAGGAGGCTACCTTCTTTCTTCTGTCAGCAGAGCTGGAGACCAAGGTAATGAATGTGATGCTTTAACCATCAAGCAACTCGTATCTTATTGATGACTGTGTATTTCTTGTTGGAGTGTCTGTATGTGTATCACGTAAGACTTGCGATGCAATAGAAACTCACTCCATAGTTTTTTTTTGCGCGTGAGCTCAGAGAAGGCTTAATATTCTTGAATTTGTTTGTGACGCAACAACACACAAAAATAAATTTTATTTGCAATTTCAAATTGTCATTGCTTTTACATGTTTTTCAAATTAAGGGCATATCAGATATTCAGATTCTCAAGTATGTGGTAATAAACATATATCATGAGGTTATAATACTTATGTGATGCTTGTATTGATGACAAAAAGATAATTGATGACAAAAATATACCACGTATATTAACATATCGGAAAGACAACAAATTAATCTTTAATATATGATTAGTCTCGGCCCCATCTTTCCCATAGAAAAAATTAAACACACCAAAGATTATACATTGAATTTAAACCAATATGCTTTCACCCACATCTTTGGCTACGTCAAAGCACAACTGTCTACAACACTATATGCATATTCGTTTTAAGCCAGCTGTTAGCAGATGATAGTTATTTAGTGAGTGAGAACACTGCTCAGAACGTGCTCTTTGAACGTTCCATTCAATTTGGTTTCTCTTGTCTCGAGTTCCAGAAGGTATTTGGCAGCTTGTCGGCTGAGCCCAAAATCGATAGCGTTCTATTGTCCACCCTAACATTAACCACATTAATTGTAATGTACACCCACGCATATCTGTACGTTAGTCTTTATGTTATTGCTTACAAAAACATAGACTGTACTGTACTGTACAGGTCTGGTCACATGCACTTTTTTTGGAAGAGTTATTTATTTGTTCTGTACAGAGGGTGTGTTGCTGTGAACATTGTGAAAGTTGGGTTCAACCTGGGTTTATTACAGTAATAGCTCAAACAGTTTTAGCCTTAAACTAATTCTTGTTGCAGCAAACAATGCTGAGGTTTAAACCTGGTGTTCACATAAACCCTTTCTACACCACATCGGCAAACAGTGTCAATTTATCTTTGTTTACTTATTTTTTTATGTTCCCTCATTGGTTCCCGTAATTTAATCACACTTAAAGGAATAGGTCAATTCATAACATAGTTGGCTCTTTCCAATAAGGAATTGCGAAATGAATGAATCGGGTTTGTTTGAGTCAAGGTTTGACATTTTTATGGGAAGAATCAAATGACAACACACAAGCATTGTGCAGTCAGTTATTTTGGTCTCTTCATTTGATACAAAGCAGCACATGCACCAAACTTATTAAAGAGACAAAGTTTCTATAAATGCTGATAATGTGAGACACACCAATTTTCACTTTAAAAATATAATGAAATAGAAAACGCATCACATGTGGTTTTTAAAAAAAATCTTTGTGATGTGCTATAACAAATAAAGTTTGATTGATTAAGTGATTGATCACTCTGGCACGCAGCTCTCTCCAGAACACGTGCAGCTGGGAGGAGAGCGCTCTTCGCTCCATGTACCACTTAACGAGGATCGGCTGTGCAGACACCTGGGGAATCCGGGGAAATCAAGCCCGGTCTCAGGGCTGGTGGACACGAATAACACTTCTCTATATTCCAACAGTGAACGGAAGAAACAGCAGGCTGGCAGCGAGAGAGCGAGAGAGAGAATATGTATATGGATATTAATTAACTAATAATAAAACCCATACAAATAACTACGATAAGAAAAATGTTTTACTGTTCTGTGCTGTTGTTCTTTTTTTTGCATTTCTCAGATTCTATTGTAGTTGTTATGGATAAAAAGTTTAAATATGGAATCAATTCAGACACATCCGTCTCAAGAACACGTGCAGGAGAGGTCTGGGCACGCCCACCAGCACCGGTTGAGGATTACGGTAATTATGAACATAATTTAACAGCCTGTGATCCCTCAGTAGGTGCTGGAAGTCGGGAGAGGAGCTGGGCGAGAGAACATCGTCTCAGACAGGAGAGGTTAAAGGAAGGGCGAACAGAGGCGGAAGGGGAGGAAGAAGCGAGTCGGCACTGGAAAAGGGGAATGCCGACTGCGTTTACGTAATTGAAAGTTATATTTGGGTTTTCATTGTTTTGTTATTTTAGTTTGTTTTGTTTGGGATGAACCCGTGAGGGGAATTCTTGAAAAGCTTTTTAGTTTATTTAAAGTGGCTAAATAAGGCACTGGCAAAAACCTGGGATCTAATCGGATGACACTTCCGCGATCATGGAGCCTTCCCCTCTCTCCCAATTGGTGCAGCAGCTGACCCTGAAGCAAAAAACAACAGCACCAAGCCCTGCAGCGGTTTTACAACCTCCAGCAGAAAAGTCTGCAGGAGGTACATGCAGACCGTGTAGCTGACAGGGATACCCTGACAATGCTGCTGCAGCAAGTAGAGTCCCTTCACCTCAGCCAGGGGGCCAGCCCGCCACAATCCATCAAAATTGCCAAGATGGGAGCCGCCGACGAACCGGAAACCTTCCTCGGCATGTTTGAGCGAACCGCCACTCCCTGTCAGTGGCCCCGGCAGCAGTGAGCTCTGCGCCTGGGTGCCTTGTTGTCCGGGGAGGCGCTGCGTGCCGCCCAGGAGATCCTGGCTGAGTCGGCCACTGACTACGACGCAGTTCGCCAAGCGATCATGAGTCGAGTCAGCTTGAACGCGGAGGGCCACCGGAAACAGTTCCGCTCTCTCTCTTTGGTGAAGGCAGACAACCCCACAGCATTGGCGCAGCGGCTGAAGGACTCCTGCATGCGGTGGCTGCGCTCGGAGGACCAGGATGTCGACAAGTTGCTGGAACTGGTGGTACTGGAACAATTAGTTTTTTTGTTTGCCGCAGGACACATCCCGTTGGCTCCAGGGCCACCGGCCATCCTCCCTCTCTGAGGGGAGACCACCCTCTAGCAGTCGGCTACCCGATCCACCCTAGAGTGCGGGACCCAGCACCAGCCCCATCGGTGAGAGCTCTGGCCCACCAGGAAGGCGTCAAACGTGCCACCGCAGCAGAGCTGCATGGGGCCCAGAGACCACCCTGACCCCCTCTTGGCCCATGTTTTTCCCAACCCTGCAGCTGGTCCCCTGTTATGGAGTCTGTGGCCAGGACACCAGGAGATGGGTGCTGGAAGTGTAGACACCCGGGCCACCTCAGGCGGGAGTGGAGGTCAACCTCTCCGGCCTGGCTCCCTCTTCCGGCCGCTCCTTCCCTGATATGGCGTACAAGTATCTGTCCTATCGCTCCCTCGTGCATCAGCGCCTGGTTCTGCCCGAGGCATTGGTTAAGGGCAAGGAGGTGGGGAACCGCTGTGTGCATGCCGACCTGCGATGATGCAGGTGTCTTTTGTTCTGAGGGGCCAGAAGCCTAACCTGGTGGCCAGGGTTAGTCCCCACAGCCCCTACCTGCTGGTTCTAGGTCATGATTGGATGGGCTTTAGTGCACTTTTGAGGGAGGTCCATGCGGGTAGGAAAAATGCCCTACGATGCCCTCACCCACTCCACTTGGTCGACCCTGAGGACGACTCAGGGGAGAGATCATATAGAGGGGTTGACATGGGCCGTGAGGCACGGGTGGCGCCTGCTAGCTGGGGAAGGGACCTGACTAACTTCCCATCTTTCGCCAGGGTGGCAGATTTTCCCCTGGAACAGAATCAGGATGAGACGCTGCGGCAAGCTCGGGTGCAGGTTGCTGAGCTTGGTCCTCCTGATGGTCCCCAGCCCCCGGTCACCTTTTCTGACTTCCGGTGTCTAAATGATCGTTTGTATCGGGTTGACACAAACCCCGACACTAAAGAAGTGCGTTGGCAATTGCTAGTTCCAAAGTGCCTTAGGAAGATGGTGTTTGAGGTGGTCAATTGTAGCCCGATGGTCGGACACTTGGGGTGGGACAAGACAGAGCGCTGAGTCACAGAACGATTTTCTTGGCCAGCCCTTCGGAACGACGTCTGGAGATGGTGCAGGGCATGTCCAGAGTATCAACAAATATACAGTGTTCCTGATTAGCAGAGCAGTGACTCTTAGTCAAATCTGTGTCTGTACACTAGGCTTTGTTGACGTAGATATACAGACTTTTGGTCTTACCAGAATCCGTTGCCACTCTATCCGCTCTGAAGCCATAGCGCCCATCCAGCTCGATAGTGGTGTTAGGGTCTGGTCGCACTCACTCTCCAGATGTATAGGAGGCTCTGTGAGCAGAAGACAGGATGAGCGCTACAAATCCTAGTCACTCCATTCTTCTTTCCCCGTCCAACCACTGGCTACTATGGAGTTGGTGACTTGCTGAGGGAATCATCCCTCACCACGCTCCCAGAAGAGGCATCGGCTCCGAAGCCAATGCAACTGGATCAACCTAAACTCGATCCAGCCGCCTTCACACACACATGCACGTGCGCCACGCCCACAGGCACCCTCACCGGCGGTGACAAATAAAACGCACGTGCTGAC
>JAOVYW010006646.1:0-11373 GCA_025775045.1 Hiodon tergisus
GCTAGAGTGTCCATCCCCGGAAGCTTAGGGCTCCATTCTCTGCCTGGCAGACAGGTTTGTATGGAAGGGGCCCTTCCTATGAATGCTATCCTACACATGCCCCCTCCTGCCGCTCCCCTTGCCTCCCCCAGCCCTCTGTCAAGCCCCCACCTGTACCACCAGGTAGGCGCCTGCACGCTCAAACCCCTACAGAAAACTCGCACATTGCCAATCTTGCCTTGCTTGCTTGCTTGCTTGCTTTTTTGTACTCTTTTGTTGTTGGAATGCTGTTTTGAACATGGCCAGTTTCCTTCCTAGTTTGATCATTAGGCCAATAGAGTCCTGCCATTACCTGTAGATGGACAAAGAGGCTCCTGCAAATGGAAACGCTAAAATTGCATTGGCTGATGAACCTTTGTTGTTGATAAAAAGTAGATGTTTAAAGGTCTTTGATCTTTACATTGAATGAGTATTTTCTTGGACCTTGTTAAACATTCTTTGATATCTTAAGTATAGTTCAAATTTGTCGTACGCAACATGCATTGATGTGGTGATATAGAATTGTATTTGAATGTGTTCTGCATTTGATCTCATTGTGTTTTCAGTTTCGACAGTTTTTCTTCTGTTTGGATGTTTCTAGAAAAATGTGTATATAAGCATCGGGGGTCACTCGAGTAAAGGCGGTTGGAATCCAGCTCACGTCATTTTCTGATTGTGACTGAGATTCGTCAAGATTTGTAGTGACCCGCCATGTGGCATTCGAATAATTCCAAAATGCAATTCCAAATATAAAAATGTATTGGGGTTTTTAGTAGAGTTCAGATATAGAATTGGTAATGATTACAGATTACACTGTGGTAGATTACATTGACTTTATTGTCCATACAATTCCTTTAACGTGTATTGAGATTGACCGTAAGCTTCCATTTTAGTTTTTAAGACTAACATTGGAAAGCCCAGTTTATTCAAGTGTGTGTCACGATTTCAGACATCCAGTTTTAATTTATAAGGAGATAAGGGCATTTCAGAGAGGCTTTTTTCATGGGATAAATTGATGTCTTGATGTCTAACTGAATTTTCATTGTTTATTTAGCATTGACACATTAACAATGTGTGTGTATAAAATACCAGATATGGAGCTCAACGAGCTATTTGTTTAATTTGACTGTTGCTAACGCAAATAACCTTGCTGGACAGTTTATTATCCAGCGCAGCCATTTGTTTCAAACATCTGAATGTTCTGTTGCTCTAGTTAAGGTAAATTCCTTAACCTCTACAATCAAGAACAAACGGTTTAGGAAGCTGTCATACCTGGGCACCTAGATGTCTACGTGGCTCACGGTTGACTTATTTTTACAGAATTATAACCAAACTTTATACTGCAAAGCCCAACTTGGCTACTAACATATTTAGATGCACAACAATCGATTTAGTTAAATGTCTTTCCCAAAATAATTTTTTGTATAATCACTTCACATAGATCTAGATCCAGGTACTCTTAAACCCTGTGCCACATGCTACAGCAGTAGTTATTTCCTAGATCTCGATGTCTTATGTGCCTGAACATCTACAAACGGCAAAAGTGTTTAAGATAAGAATATACGGTACCAGCAAAGTTTTTTTTTTTTTTTTTTTTTTTACTCTGAATAATCTTTTTTTTTCTTGTTGTGGACCTGAAGGGGCAATGCAACGGGCCCAAGTTTCCAACAAAAGGACTCCACACTACAGGTGCGGCGCACACCCAAATGATGGGAAACCGGGGCCACGCCCAGTACAACCGCAACACCTGGCGGCGGAGGAAGCACACGCGGGAGAGCTTGCCCGTCAGCCTGAGCAGATGAAGATCTCCTCCCCCTCCACATCCGCGTCTGCGCCGGCACTCGGCTAGCAACTGCGTTTCCCCTGTGCCAGACAGAGGACCGAGACCAGCATTTACTGTCGCAGCCTGTAGGTAGCGCTACTCCCCCTGCAGCTGAATTTTTTTGCATGTTTCCTGTAAGGTGGTTGAAAATATTTTGCGGATATTGTTCAGTGCTCACTCTGGATGTAAGTATTTTTGTGTGGGGTTTTTTTTTTTTTTGTGCGTTTGTAGTTTTTGTGTTTTTGCTTTTGGTTATTTTGTTTTATTTTGCATTTTGCCTTAAGCTTAGACACACCATCTTACACTGGAAGCATCTTCACCCTTTCACTTTGTAAGATGGTTTTGTGATCACTCTGTTTAAAAACACAAAATTGGAAAGAGAGTTAAAGAAGTTGGAGACGTCGGTCTCATCTTTACAGTTACACTGCAAATATGGCTCTCGCATACATCTTACAGTGCAGTCTGTCTGTGCAATAAGTTTGTTTTTAATTTAATTGATAAAGTAAGTTATTTTTGTTTTCTGTATATGTATATTTTTCCTTTTGAGTTTACAAATCCTTTCCCGAGTTGCATTCTTTGCAAGTCTGTTTTAAAGTGAGCTGTTTTGAGTGTTAAAACTGTTGTCATACATAAAGACTCCCCTTAAATGACTTGTAGCGCATTGGTTGATACTCAGTTTCCTCAGCAGATGGCGCTGTTGGAGAGGAGTGCTAAATTGAATCCCTGTGTGTGAAATTCCTTTTCTGCTTTTAGCCAAACCCCAAAGTGTGCTTTGTTTGATTTTAATCAATTTTTTTTTTTCGTTTTTTTTTTCCCACTGGTTGTATGCGTGTATGACTTGTCATTGTTAACTGTCCCATCTGTATCTGCTGTTTTGATTAAGAACAACTATGGAATTTCGTCGGACATTGCACTTTTGTGTGCCGAGGTTTTTCCACATGGGTCAGACCTGGTTGTCTTTTTTTTTTTTTTTTGGTTTGTGTTTTATCCAGCAGCCTTAGAGAAAATGGAGATGGGAGTTCCTTTGAGAATCATCTTATTTTCTGCTGCCCCAGTTAGTTTTAATGGTCAAGAGGGGAAAGGGGAATTGATTGAAGGTGCATCAAGTTAGGAATTTTCCTTAATCAGTGTTGGTTTGTTTTCTGTCTTTATGCAAGAGACCCCAGACAGTGTTTGCTTCTTGGGTGAACGGTTACAAGAATGCGGAGAAAGGAATTATTTTGATTCCATTCGGGAATCTATTTAACTGTATGTTTTAGTTCTGTTCAGAGCAAAACATTTAAATGAGTAATGACCAAGTACTTTTTATTGACATTTTTATTTAGTTGGTTTCTGTACTGTGTTATGGTATGTACCATGGGGATATGGCAGAGTAGTTTGCCGTAACCTGAGATGTTTGCAATGCTTACAAGTATACTATGCAAATGTTTTTGTTTTCCTCCCTCACGTTGCCTTCTAAAGACAATTGTCGCTTATTAGCATCTTCAAGTAAGTACAATTCAGTACGGTCTTGACATAGGTTTAAAAAAAGCACTCTAGTTCCAAAGGAAGATTTGCTAAATTGTGGTACTGTGTGGGAAGTTGGTTTTTAAATTCTGGTCTATGTCCTCAAGGAGTGAATATCGTTGGTGGTGGGAAGTGCATTTCACCGAATACCAGAACATTTACTGGCAAAGCAAACAGATTATTGGTGTTTATTAAAGTTGAAAAAAAGTATACTTTTTTAGCATCAACCAAAAAAAAAGCTCCTGTCACAGAAGGAGCTGCATATGCAGTCAGTAACAGTTTACTTTTTGTTTTTTTAACATTCCGTTACAGAGTAGTGCTTAATAGTGCTCAACAATGCCATTTTTCATATGCTGAGAAAGTGGTATGAAGACCTGGTGTGTGAGACAAATAAGTGCTTTTTTTTCATTCTGTATGGAACTGGACATAAATGAACCCTCGGATGAAAGGAGAAAAAAAAATGGCACTTCGTGTTTCTGCCTCGACGCAGGCTTTTAAATGGGCTTTTGCTGTTAAATGTGGGTGGCGTACCAGGCTTGTCATCATGTTGCATTGGGGTCATGACCAAAAACGGAATGGTTGCCTGGCTACCGTAAGGGTTCTATGGTTGCCGGTAGTGATCCAAATTATTTTTTTTCATTTGTATGTAAAGGTTTTTTTTTTTCTATTCTTTCTTTTTTTAATAAACGTCTTAAAACCAAGTTTGCGGTTGCTGTTTTCCCCCTACTCCCACAGTTCACACTTTTTAGACTAGATTTGATCATTTGGACTGAAAGCAGATTTATTGGCATCAATATTAACATACCTCCGCAATAAAGGCACTCTACTAGGTGAGGTGAATCATCATTTTGTGAATCCAGTAGAACGTGTCCAAACATTTTACAGGGTTTTGAGCTACTCTTAAATTAGCTTCTAATTTATGCCTGGGAGCACCGAGTAAGACTGTCCCAAATAATGATTTCAACTTTGCTCACGTCTCTCAAGTACTACACTATATAAAATTAAATTATTTTCTCTATAGAAATATACGATCAGAATAGCAAGACAAATGAATGTGTTTAACCACTTACAAAAAAGTTGAATTAAGATTGTGTTGGATCTTCACAGCGTGTTTAATTAGATGGATGCTTCTGTTAAACAAGGTTTTTAAATATTAAAGTTTTCAGTTGACCATTTTTTGTTGTAATTGGAACTACAACAGAAAAGGGGTTAAGTTGGAACTATTCAAATAAAGAAAAAACTCTTTATCAGTTAAATTAAAATGATAAACATTAAATATAAATTTTAAAATGTTTTTTTACTTTTTAGATTAGTCTGTACATGAAACTAATTCAAATAAATTGACCTCAAATAAAAGCAAATGCTCTATACCTTATCTAGTTACTGCCAGTTCAACAATAAAACTTTTTAGCTTTACTCTGTTTTTGCAGGACAATGCTGCTAGCTAAAATTGCCTGCTAATAATCTTTATCTGTGTCTTTTCTGGTTGATTTACGCTGGGCTAACAATTGTATTCAACGTGGTGTTCTTAACTATTAAACTGGTGCAGTAATAATGCTGGCTAGGAAGAGTCTGTTGTAGTACCACGGTAGACTAAAAACAGCGCACCCTTGTTTATTATAATAATGAGACATATAATGCATCTTTGGGGCTAACTCGTTATAATGGCTAAATAAGTATAAGAACATAAACACTGACTGGCGCTGGTACCAAAGCACACCTAAAATTAAATAAGGATCTATGTATATACATACATATACATATACATTATATATAGTAAGCATGAGCACAGGACAGCATTTTGGGTTGAAAAATGCATTTTTAGCTATTTTATTTTTTCTCGTTGTGATAAATGAATCGTTCCTTACCCGAGGGCACACTGGAGCGGTTGATAAATTGAAAATTGCTATCCTGCTTTCTTGGTTCCCAGTCATTAACCAATACTTTGGTTTGCAGCCTAATACATCAGTGACATACATATCGGAATGATAATTTAATAAAGCAGAGTCTATCTTGTCTCTTCTCGTCTCATTTTTTTCAACTGGTTACAGCTATGATACTAAATTTGTGAACCATAAAATTAGGTTTTTTTAAAGTGTTTTTGATTTAAACAGTTTGATTTATCTGAAATTACCACGAATAAGTCTGGCACGTATAGTTAAGTGAGCTAAAAAATAAAACAACATTGGCTCTATAATGTCAAGCATCCTTTGCTGCCTGTAGTACGGTATAGCAGATTATCATGTGCTTGTCATTTAAACTCCACCACCACTGGATCAGGGCCACGCTTACAAACAGTGAGGTTTGTGCAGGTCGTTTAAAAAAAGTTCTCTGATGAGAGGCTAAAATATGTGCCTTATTTTTGTTTTGTTATTTATGTCTGTTCTTTCTCTAGATTTACAAAAACTGGCTGGAAATTAGTTGGGTTATAGATGGCCTTGTTCCATAGCTTCAGAGTGAATTTGGCACCCACTGACCACATGTTGGCGCTATAGAATAGTTTTTTATTTTTTTAATTAAAAACTGATTGCACAGCCATTATCACCTGTTTGACAGAGAATCCCCAAACCAAGTCAGTTATGCCCCTCTACTTATGAGAAATAAAGTTGCCTCAAAGATCTATAATGTCCACTGTTTTGGGAAAGCCATTAAAAAGTCAGATTGACACCAAATTAGGTACGTGTACTCTATGTACCAAGCCCTACCTAAATTTTGATTAAAAAGTTTACACTGCCAAATATGTCCGAATTAAATCAATGTAACATGTTTGTACATTAGTAATATTACTTTAAATAAAACATTTTAACATTTCAACGTATTTTTCAGTCATATCTCAATAAACATTACAGACCTTTGAACTTTTAACTTTGCGTTACCTTTTCTCTAACTTCTGCTCTTTGGTCTTGGTTTTCCTTCATATTGACAGCCTGACCAATGATCACAAAATGTGACAGCAACTATAATGGTTCACTGGTGGAGGTAATTGTTGTTATCGTTACGGTAATTTCTGTCATCTGTATGAACTGGGAGCTTCCTTAGCACAGCTGCTGAAGACTCCAAAAATACTGTTTTTTATTTGTCATAGATATTTTTCAGCATTAAACCTTACAATAATGGATTTTAAGTATCCGTCTTTTAAAACAAAACATCAAACAGGACCAAATATCAGTGTCCCAGTTGTATTATCTGAATACTTTTGAAAGGGTCATTACATGAAATGCATAAATATGTACTTTTATGGGACCCCAAATCACATTGACATAAAATTTTATATACAGTCTTTCTTTTGTGTATTATCAAAACTGAACTAAAAATGTTAAATCATAAGACAGTTAAGTGGTGATCAAAGAATTTTGAGTTTAACGGTACAAAAAAAAAACAGCTGCTCTGTGCTACTTCTTCCAATAACTTGTTCCTGTTTCCTATCATCTTGATACTCCGTTTTAGGGTTGCTCCCCCCCCCCCCGCCTCCACCTAGACACAACCAATTTTCGACCGGTGGGATCTGCCATTCAGGCGCTGGCATTGCCAGGTAGCCTAGCCCAGCTTCCAAAGGATGCCATATGTCCTAATGAAATAATGCCAGGCTAAAGAGATACTCTTAAAGGGCTTCTCTGCTGCTGCGTTTTTGGTCAGACTGGGGGTGGGTGTTGCGACACCATCCTGGTGGCATACCAGACTAGGTTATTGGCTTCGGTCATGGATGCTCTTGACCCTGATCCACCTGGAAGAGCTCCAGATGATCACTCAGACACTCCCCAAGTTGGCTAAATATATCAACCAGGCGGCAGGCGGAAATTTAGCCGCCTGATCGCAGCCTGATGAAAGCTGAGGCTTTCACATGCCAGGCTGTCTGATTCAAATAAGTTGGCCCTACTAGACGCGCCCATCACACCGGGTCTCACTTTTGGTGGAAAATTAGCTGTAGAGTCCTATGCAGGTCAGAGAGAAGATTTTGCATCAAGACAGCAGGTGGCGCCAAAACTATGGCCCAGCAAACTGTCCCGGCCTCTTGCTCCTGAAAGGCGTGCCGTTGCTCCTAGGGCAAAACAGTAGCCCAAAGTGCTTGCTGACACAGGCTCAGGTTCCCTATTCCTGGGACCACATGGAATACTGTACACCAAGGGCACCTGGTTGCCCTCTCCTTCCGGGTACTCCCTGCAGTTCACCCATCGTCTGCCCCAGTCTGGGGCGTAGTTCAGTTCGGATCCAATTGTTCATTATGCCTCCAGATCCAGGCGTTGTTAGACAAGTGTGCCGTTTGTGGTTCTGCCCTCCGACAGGTGCAGAGGGTTCTATACAAATTACTTTCTGGTGCAGAAGCGAGACAGCGGTCTCAGATCTATTACCAATCTCAGACAGGTCAGCATCTACTTAAGCCACAGACTCTGAAACAGCTGTCTCAGTCCATCTGTCTGGGCGACAAAGGACCTGCTGAACGCTTACCTCCACATCCATAAATCAGCCGGACACAGAAAGGATATTTGATGTGCCCTCCCTGGGCAGGCGTTGTGTTATATTCTTTAAAACTCAATTTTTGTTGGCAGTCCCTTTGCACACAGGAGGTCAAAGGTTACACTACAGCTTAATCATGGCCCCTTCTGTCCTCTGCCTTTCTAGTTAGACAGAGAGTGTCTCCACCACACGTTATGCCTGGCAAGGTCTCTAGCATGTTATGTGGAGCAAAAACGGAGCGCGTACGCCAGGCCGAACCGTTATTTATCTATTAAGGATTTCATTCACAGGGCTGAGTACTGTCTAAACAAAAACGGTCCCGGTGGCTGAAAAGTTTTATATTGGTTTATATATCTAACTTTCTTATATGCAGGCAAACCAATGAAGTTCCTAGTGTTAGTTTCCTGGGGCTATTTGAGTTACGTGTGATTCATATTACTTCCTATGCCTTTACTTTGCAAAGGTAAAGTACAAGTTATACTGAATACATTTCAAAATCTGAAAGCAAAATATGTGAGTGATAATCCATAACGACCAATGGGGTTGTGTGAAAACAAACCATGATTGAAGGATCGAATGCGACCCTTTGCTGAACCCAAAGTGGTTCACTTTTCAATAACCCACACGGCTTGGAGTGGATCATCATGCTTACACAACGGCTAAATCTTACTGAAAGAGATATTTTTTACACATTATATAATTTTTCTTACACATTCTCAAAGTAACGTAGTTCCTCGATATCAGACTGATTAATGAGCTCGTTAGCTAGCGAATACGCATTTAAGTCAACAATTATTCTTAAATTTAAAACAAAATAAAATAAACCGCACCTTTCGGTTTACTGAAAATGGTGGATCGTTTGCATCGATCTGGGTCTGCCATCCGCTACAGAGAAGTCTGCTGCTAGCACCATTTGCCCAAATCAGAAACTTCCATGAACTGCTTTTAGTCGATGACTCCAGTTTCACCCATTGTTAAGTTCGGGCGCACACTGCCTTCTTGGGCTTGTTTTGCACATCCCCTGATTTGACAGCTGTCATCTGCCTTATGTGGGCTCTTAAATGGGTTCTACGATAATGCACACCTGTCGACCAATCAGAAAGCGCCATTTACACGAGCCATTGCATAACCCAGAATAATAAATATTGCACAGAGATATTAATCTATTTAAATGTCTAAATAGTCATTCTTAAATGACCTAATTGATGCATTCCAGTTTTTTTTTTTTTTAAAGCAGGTCAACGCATAGCAAATTCAAGTACATAACCTAAAAATGTACTAGTATTTCTAAAATAACAGACTAATGAGTCATTTCAGCTTTCACACATATGTGTGTTATGACTCAGAGGTCTTATTTACAGAGATGGGTAGCCTTTCAATGAGGAGACATTAAGAAATAACATTCAGCCATTGAGAAGCCTTGAAAAAAGGGACCATTTGCAGCGCATTATACCTTGAACAGTTTATATTTTCAGACAGGCTCGCACATGATGGCTGTCATTTGTCAGCCTCCAGGATGGGGAATATGTTCTCTTCAGCAACATACCTCAGAAAAAAGACTAAAGCCAGACATATTTTCCATACAGCTCAGCTTGTACCATACATCTTGCTCTTAGTAATCAGCAGCAGGAAATATTTGCATTAAAATGAACATGGAAATGTATTTTATAGTGGCATGCCTTCTACCACCTGAGCCACTCGGAAGCCTGAATGTACATTATTCTTAACCAGTTAAATATGTAACCAGACTCCAAATATTATTATTTTATGGATTTTCATTAACTATTCATGGCCAAGTGACCCTTAATGGATTAATATAATAGTATAAACGGATATAGTCTCTGCATAATATTTTTTAAATGTACTTAGTATTCATGTTACATAAATGGCTGGGGGCATAATAGTTTAACTGAGCAGCAGTGGGCCAATAACTTCTTGTTGCCCCAATATGTAAAAAAACAACAACTAATAATTTCATTTCATTTATAAAAACAACTTAACACATTTGCACCACTGACCCTCCAAAAGTAGCAAGTCCTTATCAAGGGTGCCTTGGCAGGGGTGGAAACAAATGAGGCAAACTTTGTTTCAGCCTCATCAGCATTCAGCAACACAGCCGTAAATTAGCATCGCGCTGTCACATGGTACTGTCAAAATGAAATCTGTGGAAATATCCCCACAGGTTCAGTAATTAGGTTTCAGGAAGTGTAACATTCCAGCTCTGAGGGACAGCCTGACCACCAGCAATGACATAGTTAAGAAGGCTAGCAGGGCTGCAGCAAGTGTGGAGGAGGCGCCAGTTTCCCTTTTTAACTATGATTTCAATTCAGATATATTTATATACCTATTACCACAACACATGTTAAAGCTTAAACACAGTGTAATTCTGATGTGGGAATGTAGGAGTACTTTTATGATGATTACCACATAAAGGTTTTTTTTCTTCGAAAATATTTTAGCTTAGTAGTGTGGTCAAATACAATATAATTTCTGGTAGGGTGCGTAATCAGTCATTACATAATGACGGCACTATGTCACACAGGTCATTTAACAACATTAAGTTGAAATGGCATCCTTCACTTGTGGAGACATCTGGTAAACTTTCATCTATCAAAAAAACCGACAAGGAAAATAAGTTTAGTGTCATCGCTTTGTATGTCTAATCCTCATCAATATGCATTTGCTGCATTTTAAGGATGTGGAGCTAGTTTAAAAACAAATTCAATTAACGGTTTGTTTAACATTGGATATTTCCTATAGGTGGGAAGAACTTCAGTCATGAACTTCAGACTGAATTTGGAATTGAGGGGGTGAATAAAATATATTTTTAAAATATGTTTAAATATATATATGCTGGGTTTGATCTCCTAGTAACATTTTCTGATAGCAACTGTAACTCAAAATTATTTAAAACAATTTAGTTTTGTTGAGGAATATCAAAAATACTACTCCGATTATGAAATTGAGGTTAATCTATATGTGCAAAAGTAACCATATTATGATTAATATTGTTTTTATCATGTTTGAAAAATGATATTAATCTTATTATTCCCATTATGCATAGTATGCATTTTGAATTTCTCAAGGTAAGCCACCCTGGCCCGGGCTGCTGTTTGCACAAAACCTCTGTGAGCTCCCGGTCAAAGTCGGCAGATTACATGAGCTGGATATGAACCAACAAACCCCAGCTCGTAGGGCTCAGTCGGCACTTGGACAAGAACCATTACCAACTATACCACTCGGGAGCCTAGATTACTTATTTTCCCATATTCCGTATGTACATGCGGCCAGGATAAACAATTGTGTATTAATGTTATGTTTATGATTATGTTTAACCCCAACTCTATACCTCCAATTTATAAAGAAGGAATTTATATATATATTACACTAACCTGAAACAATGCCTTCATCTAATTAAGTGTTAGGGCTGTCTACTCTTTATATGTTTGTCTCCCCTTTCAGACAATACTTTCATGCATACTTTTATGCACTGCATTGTAGCACGCCGACGTGCTTGGTTCGGGAATAATCGGTATAGACACTTCCGGGTTCTCCGGCTTCTTGCCGGCTTT
>JAOVYW010006648.1:0-11372 GCA_025775045.1 Hiodon tergisus
ATAAAACAACACAATTATACACAGTTGAACCAAGTCTGTTAGTAGCAGTTCATTTAAGCCATGGAAAGACCATTTTTGAGAACAATATTTTCACTTTTATTAAAGTTTCAATTAAATTGCAAAGACAGTGTTTGGCTCTTTGCATGTGTGCTTCGATCTGGTTAAGGCCTATGTGCTGCTTCATCAAGCAGTAATACATCACTATAACAAGTCTCTCACCAACAACTGACATTTGTTGGCACAATAAAAAGGAGGGGTTGGGTGTCGAGCTTATTTAAAAATTGGCGTAGGCGTAAAAGAAGTAAAAACAACGTTTCGTGACTTGCATTCGCACAGCACGTAACGCCATTAGTACTAAGAGGAAACAATTACTCCAAAGGGGGAAAACAAACAGATTAACTTAAACGTGGCAGATATCACTGGCCCAGTTGACGTGTCTCAGCTTGCCAAAGACTTTGGTGTGCAGCACCTTCAGGGGATAATTGCTTCACCTTTTCATTCGGTGAATTTAGCTCAGGAAAAAAGGTGGAGGCAGGAGAAACGTCACGTTGTAACAAACCAACGAACACCTGTATCCCCACAGAAAAGTGGTCGAGACATCAACCGCATAAATGTAGGATTTAGACCAGAGCGTTGGCTACGTTTTTTTTTCCAAACATGCGCTCCCTCCCACACGGACACACGCTTGCGTGCAAACATGCTCGTGTGCACGGATGTGTAGCCCCACACGTGCTTCACCTGATCTGACTGTCGGGCCCGCCAGTAAAAACCTAGCACAGTGACTGTATTCAATCAGCTTGCTGTTGTTATTTTCAAATGCAAGCCCCTTTCCCCGAGCTCCTTACACTAATTGCTTGTTATCTAATCAAATATGTGCATTTGTTTTGCTTAATGGATATTTTACAGTTTACGGCTGCCACTTTTTGCTTATTTATTTATTTTCCAGCTCACTTATTATTCACATATTCATTTTACCTGCTGGATGTATTTGCAGCTTTTAGAAATGTTTAAAGACTTGTTCATAGACAATGGCAGTGAATCTGAGAGAACGTTTCCTGAATGAAGAAATGGGGAAGAGGGGAAAAGGGCCAACACTAATTAAATGTGAAGCAACACTCCATGAGACAGTTCTTATTATAACATGTTGCTTAAAGGTGAGGCCTGAAACACCAGTGCAATTTGCAGGTTTGTGCTCAGGTTGAATCTTTGGCAACTTGTTACTCCATGGACCATGGAACCGTGTAAATTTAGCAGGAGACGGGGGGGGACAACAGAATCGTATCTTTTTCTGATGAGATCCTTCACAGGGTTGCGCCGCGTCCCGATCCCTTTGATGCTCACCCTCACTCCCGCCAAGTAGACGGAAGTGGCAACACTTAAAACAGAAATCTCTTTACCGCTGTGCCTGGTTGATGGGATATGCTGGCATTCATGGACATGAGAGTGCATTTTAAGACTCCATGAGAGATAAGTCCAGAGTGCTCCTTTCTGCAGAGTGAAAGGAGACTTCAGGCACATTTTAACATGCTAATTAAATCCCCAGTGCATGGCTTAGTTCTTTTTTTAGTTTGCATGAACCCACATGGGTTCAAATGTACCGGCATGGCTAAAATGCAGTGGACTAATATATACCAAATTTGTTTGGTTGTTAGTTTAGTAAAAATGCATAATTTCATTTGTACAATCAGATAAAATTTGTTCATGTGAAAGAAAAGGTGACTCCTTATTTGAAGTCATATAGCATTTTATAAAGAATTAAATCAAAGTCAGAGCTGCTATAGAATACTTCACTTCACTTCATCGTAAAATAAGCTATTTCCAAGAAACATGATCAAAATTGCTGAAATTTAGGGTAGTTGGTTAAGTTTAGTAATGTAACCAGCCACAATTATATTTAACAGTTGTTAGCTATTAATGCCCTTGCCTCCGTTCGCATTAGCTCTGCCACAGCATCTTCTTTGGGAAACCAGGATTTATGGATTACAGGGCTGAATCAATTTATCTTGATCGACGGCATCAAACATCAGTTGATTTCCTCTCCTCTGCCCTAACTCTGGAATCAGATCTCATAGATGCGATTAATTACTGTCATGTTAAGTTTCTGTTATGGTTTCCTGGTAACAGGAATACAGCAACTGAGAGCTTTGGTTTCCTCGTTTTCCTCCTCCATTATTTTCCTCACTGACTGTACCAATGAACGATCAATTATTAGTGGGGTTTCCGATGGATCCAGCGTTTGTGACACTTCCTTGCGATTGATGTTACATCTCCTGTCCCCTAGTCCTTGTACAGCAGGAAGAGTACAAAGTCTCAGTTTTCCCTCAGGGATGAGTCAGGGGAGGATGTCTCTGGTCTGGTTGTTTGTTTGATTGTTTGGTTGTGCAGCATTGTTTGATGCATTTCAACTCATCTCCTGTGCCTGGGAGCTCTGAGGGACCTGCATGAAGATAACTTCAAGAAGACTTTAATAAGCAGGTCAGGTTCACTTCTCTTCAGCTAAAACTACTCCGCTCGGTTTTTCGACTGCAAGACTCCTGAATGTGCCAAGTTGGCAGAGTGCCGCGTCTCTTCTCCAAAGCAGTACCTATCTCATCCCTGCCATCCCAGAGGACATGGGGAATAGTTTTAATTAGAATGATGTGACTCCCGAATGGGAGAGGCTGAGACGCCACAGACTGGCCCTGGGTGAACGGCTCTCATCCCGGCACCTCCACTGGGAAACAGAGGCAGGCACTGTTTAATGGCAGAGAAAGAGGATTCGTGCTCCTGTTTATGGCAGAAAATTTCCAAAGCATTTTATCATCAGGTGTTAAAGGAAAGGTCCTCCCCACAAGGGAGCCTGGACCACAACTCTATGCTAATGTGGTCAGTGGTATTCAGTGCGCTGCCTGTCCTGTTTTATGAGCCTCCCTTCAGGTTCTTCTGTGCCCTTTCGTGCGCATCTGTTTCCAGTGCCATGCAGTCTTTGGAAATCCTGTGGCCCACATGCTTGGGTGTGTTGTCTGCTATACCGCCACAGCTCTGTCACGACGAGACACAGTCAGACGCTGAAATTTCCTCTGAAATCTCCGCCGTTTCATTTGTGTTTTTAATCATCCCTTTTTGAGAACCAGTGGTCTAATTAGTAGGAAGAAGCTTAGCATTGTGTGATACATTTTAGTTTTCTTCTTTTGTCCAAACTAATAAACACGCTCACATCTAAAGCATTAAAAGGCCTTTTTGATACAATCCCAGGAAAACCGGGGCATACCACACACGCACACGACCGCGGCCTTGGTTATTGTAAATCCACTATGCAATTGCAATAAATCATTTTAATTGAAATGTCAGAGGAACCGAGATTCTACAAAAGAACAGAAAGGTTTCCGCTCTCGTAGTGGAGTGCTCCCGCCGTTTCTGTTACACGGGGAGCCTGGTGTGAACCGCCGCACGTTCTGCACCAGAGGCCCGGTCTCCCGGTTCAGGGGGGAAGCCGCAGGGCACCCGGGAACCTGACCTGGTCGACAAAGGCGGGTGCACCAGGCTTGCAGTAATGCCAGCAACAAAACGGAAAGCCGTCAGGAGCTCGCTCTAGCTGTGTGTGTGTGTGTGTGTGTGTGTGTGTGTGTGTATGTGTATGCTGTGGGCTGTTTGTGTGCATTTGTGTGTGTATGTGTGCTGTGTGTGTGTGTGTGTGTGTGTGTGTGTGTGTGTGTGTGTGTGTGTGTGTGTGAAACAGAGCCACCGTGAATTTCAGTGTCATGCTCTGGTCTGGGATCAGTATGGCCGATCTCGAATGCGTCCCACAACATGTGAAGAGCGCTGACCTTCACATAAACACCAGATGCCTCACAGAAGAAGGAAAAATAAAACAACTCTGCTGATGCGTGACTTCTCGCCTCTCCACCTCATTAACATTTTTTTAAATGGATTTCACCACAGTGGAAATGATTGAGAGTGGACACTGGTAATGGAAACACTGCAAACGGTCACCAATAACATGCTGGGCAACCTTCAGTGCTGGATTTTCAGAGTGGCGCCAAGCCCTGCCTTGCATGGCAATACAGCCATCACCTTGAAACTCCCAATAAATAAGCGTAGTGAAGGACATTAACGGTGTAGCCCCACAGACCTGGACTGTCACAGAGTTCTCTGTCACTCGGAATCTTTATTGGGTGTAATTGAGGTAACAATTACATTCTGACCTGCAGTACAATATAAATCTCTCTCTTTCTCTCTCTGCTCCATCTGTCTTCATTAGCATCGCACTGATGTGGTGTTTATTATTTGCTGAGTGGCTTTCCAGTCTCCCGCGGCACCATGGGACAGACATGTCGTTTTTTGATAAGTCGTTTACCTCAGCTTGCCAGCGCCCCCTATAGGACACACCCACAGAAACTGGTTGTCTGGCATCCCAGAACACCAAAAAGAGAACGCAGCACTGGTGAAGCCTCTATCTGACAGATGCCCCATCCCTCACCAGAAACCCACTGGCTAGCAAAGCTTTCTGAAATCACTATTTAACTCTCGAAAAACAGCTGCGGAGTAGACTTGGGGAGACTTTGACTGGCAGGACAAAGTCACTGTAGAATGATCGAAACATTCAATGAATTAAAGCCACATCAAATAACAAGGCACATATGGGAGACAGGGCGTTCAAATGTAACTTTGCAGATAAGCAGAAATTGTTATGAATCAGATCTTGCCACAGTTAGAACAACCAGCAAGCCAGGAACGTTCTAAAACATAGAAAACGTTTACTTACGGTGAATATTCTACACGGTGTACAAACTTGACAGGCTGCACACCCCAAACGGCAAATTCATCCAACGTTTTTCCTTTTTGTAGTGTGAACAAGGAAGCAAGTGGGTGACAAACGGCAATGGAGAAGGGATACGTGGAAACGATGGGAGCAAATTACAACAGGGGAGGGATGCCACTCTTTCACCAACCCCCTGCTAAAAACATGCCCTCATGGGACAAACGGAAAGTGGTGAAGCGTGCGTGAAGTTCGGGGAACAGGGCAGGCTTTGACAGGTGCGCTTAAATAGCCAACGGCAGGTGCAGGCATAATTATCTCAAGTCCTTCACACAATAAAATGTTGATTTGGAACATATACATAAATCAAGTCCACGGCCTAATTTTGCTTTATGCATACAAACTCTGTTATTATTTCATCTTCTAATAAACTTGTAGCAGTTAGCGTTGTTTCGATTGCCCTGGTGCTCAGGTGATCTCATTAATGCAGGTGTTTAACCATGTACAACATAATTGCAGTTCAGAAGGTTCAAACAATGATTTCTGTTCTCGTAGTAATTCCATCCCATTTTGTTTGTGAGTGAGTCAGTGAAATGTGTTAAATGATTAATACTGGAGTGGCGTCATTACAATAAAACAAACAGAATTATCACAGCTCTTAACAGAAGGACCTCTGCCAGGCCACCGTCCAGGGTGTAGGACAGCTCAACTGAACATGTTGCTGCAGGCCTAATGAGGCCGACGCTCAGGGACCAGCTCCTCAGGAACGGGCCTGCTGCACCCTGAAGCAAACATCCGCCGCCAGTGCTCCCAGTTTCTCTTCTGGTCCTCGTCTATGATCGTCTGGCTTGTCCCTTCATTTACCTTCTGGTTGTTTATCTCCAAAGTGCTGTTTCAGAGCAGAGGCGTGTGTCGCCGTTGGTCCACACAGCTCATTTACACTGAGCTTAAAACACCTCCCGTGGTTCACTTCCACTGTACCATGCTATGCGTATCGCTTTTGAGGATAGGGCGGAGACAACAGAGTTGTGTCTCACCAAAGAGCCCACGTTGGCTCGTTTTTGTGGCATCTATGAGGCAGCCCCCTGAGGCTCCTCCGTCCACGACAGCTGGCCATGGAGATCCACAGTGGACCTGGGATTTCACACATGGAGAACGCTGCTGGGTGTCACACCCCCGAATTGACAGCTCTGCAGCGCGTCTCTCTCTCTGCCTCTGCTCCTTACCGCAGGATGGCTGCTCGAGCATCACCTTCCCTGCTCCTCCTGTGGCCCCAGAATCTCTCCATGCAGCTGTTCTACACAGTCTTGGCAGTTCCTTGGTAAAGGATCTTCGCCAATGAAGATTTTGAAATTTTTATTAATTAACTGAGGATCACCCAGTTGGAATGCACTCTTGTAGGAAACTTCTCTAGGTCAGATGTTTGGAGGTATTTTTTTTTTTAAAGCCTCTGTCAATAGACCACCTTATGTTTGGATTTATCTATCTCACGGTGACCAACTTCAGATACATTCAAAATACATTTTCAAAATAATTAAAAAAAAAGTAAATGCTGAATATCTGAAAGTTATTCTGGGTAATGCATTTTAATAACAAAGCTTAATAACAACAATAATAAAGTTATATATAAAAAAGGAATCACAGTGCAAAATAGCTGGGAACATTGCAATGTGTCGATCACAATGGTGAGAGAGAGGTTTAAATGACACTAACGTGCTTGGCCTGACTGTTTACTAAAAGAGGTCGACAAACATTGACAAATAATCCCATAGATTGGTTTCTATTTAGTAACAGCAAGGGAAGTGACTTGGCAAAGAGCAAACTCAGCAGACATACCAAGGAGTGGACAACACGTTGTGGTGGATTTGAGAGACAAGAGGATTACAAAACCCAGAGTCCATTTTGGTTGTATTGTTCGAATTCTGGCGTTCATTACCATGGAAACTCTAGGCTCGAGCACACGAAAAATTAAAAGGGCACCAATCTTTCCCCAGCTCTCTCTGCTTACCTTCAGTCTGGCATCCCACAGAAACCCCGCCGGTTAACAACGGCGGAACACCTCGGCCCACTCGGCAACCCCGGCTCTTAATTAGATAGTTTTAATTGCTTGTTTAATGGCTTCTCCTGCTCTGTCGAAACCCCGCTAAGAGAGCTTGGCTGTGGGTGTCCTCAGTCATCACACAGGGCGCGTCGCAAGTGGAGGGTCGCAGTGGGGAAGCCATCATCCTAGGCGTCTGTAGCCAAGATGAAGGCTTCTAATTTTCATGTTCCCCTGTCACAGCCTCCTGTGGCTTGTGGTTGGCATCAAGTTTTAACATTCCTCTCATTTAGAGAGATGAAAGTACACCCCTGATTCTTCAGTGGCTTTGCTAGTTGTGTTTGCTACTGAATCAAATTTTGCCACTGATCAAATTAGCTGACTGGTACACGGACTCAGCTTTCCAGATCAGATATTGTAAATCAATATCCTAACAATTAAAGGCCAATCAAATCAAACAAATGATATCCTAGACGGTGTACCCTCCATTGATAACATTGACATCTGTGCCTTGCCTCGTTTCTTACTGATTGGTCATCAAGTATTATGTAAATCTTTCCGTCACTGTCAAGGTGGCACACATTAAAATTATTCAGAGCAAGTCTGCAATTCTGTCGTTAAATACTCATAAGCATAGATCTTTTGGTGAGGCTTAGAGTGTCTTTAACGATCTTAAACACTTCGAGTCTATTTGTGAATGCTTGACCCACTCCTAATTGACATGGTGCAAAATGTTTCAGCCATTATGACCAAAGTTTTATATAGATTTTGAGAAGAAGGTGGGGGGCCATGGTGCGCCACCATGCGTGCAAAACCTGACCTTTTCATATTACTGCCAAGTGTCATCACCTCATGCTGTCACACCCTGTCTGTCGGAAGCAGGGGGTCACCGAAGATCCAGTCGGTTGAGACTTTGCTCACTGGGAGGAACTCAAATCAAATTAATGACAAGGGCTCAATTTACGCGCCAGCCCGCTACTGGCATTCAGCAGGGCAGGTCTGACGGAGATTTTCTGAATTTGAATATAACAGCATTCGCATGGTGTGAAACCCTCCTCAGGCAGTTCCTTAAAATAAATCAAGGACGCGGCAGTACATAACTTGCCTTTCCCGGCGTTGTGGCTGAGCTTTTCACTGGCTTGAACTCCCCTTTAATATAGAAGAGTATGCGCCCGGTTAAAAAGCTAGCGAACAATTGGTTCATTACAGCTTGCAGAACCAAGTGCTGCTCCGTATGGATTGACTGCTTAACTTTAAATTGATTTCGGCTTTCATCTATGCACTCATTCAAGTTTTAAAGAAAGCAATAGCATTTTGGTTAGATTTTAAGACCCCATTTAAGCCAGTCACAGCACCAGTCACAAATGGAACGTCGGAATCTAACCTTCCACTAGCTCTATGTGACCAAGGAGAGTCTGACCAATGCTCATCTTTGCAAAGCTCATCATCAATATACTGGTGTGAGCAGCAGACAGACATTTTTGGACTTAACAAATAAACAAATATATAAAACAATGAATAAATTAATGGTGTAGGAGAAAGAGAGAAAGAGAGAAAGAGAGAGAAGATGGACTGAGCAGATCTTCAACAAATACATAAGCTGTCTTTTTAAAGAGATCAAAGACCAGGTTTTTTTTTTTGGTTCAGCGGCACACTGGATACTGAACTGTGATGCCACCAAGTGGAACAGCGGACCAAGCCTCCCTCAAGCAAGCAGAAAAAGAATGTGGTGCACAACAGAACAGCATTACACTGCACAGTTACACAACAGAACAGCGTTATACTGCGCGGTTACACGACAGAACAACGTTATACTGCGGGGTTACACGACAGAACAGCGTTATACCGTGCGGAATGAAAAACAACTACAATGGCACAAGCTTAAGGCTCCGACTAAGTCTTACGACACAAAAATCTGACAGCGAGCCCTGTTACAAAACACGAGCCTTCTTTCAATCACAGAGTATTCCAACAGAGTGGTTAAGTTCTCTGTCTGCCCTATTGGGTAATGCTTTTCTTTTCTGTCCGTCTCCCCCTCCCCACCCCCGCCTCTGTTCTCACACTGCTGTAAGAGAGAAATGACAATCTGCTCTCTCAGGACATGACAGGAAGCTGGGCCAGGATTCGCAGCCTCCTCTCCCTCCCGGCTCCTGTGTGATTTGTCACAATTCGGTCCGTTTCCCCCCGTCCTGCCCTGTCGCACCAAATAGAATATGGTGCACAATCAGGCCCAGGCTCTTGCATGTGATGGAGTTGCATCAGGCGGTTTTCAAAGGAGAGAGACAGAGAGAGACAGAGAAAAATACAGAGGAAAGGGACACACGCAACTGAAACTGCGTAACAACACATGAAAAGTCATGTTTAAGAAGGGACATTGTTAATAATGCAGATATGTTGCTCTTCTTCCCCAGAAGAAACTTGACAGCCGGCCAGCAATTGGAAGAGATTTTTGAACAGTTCAGACCACTACCTTACTAAAGCAGCTTGCTTTTCATTTTCATGTCATTCTAATAAATTAAGCGACTGGATCAATATTCCCTCCGAGTTCTCTTAGATTCATTCCTAACTCACAACCAGTTCTGGTCATTTTCAAATCCTCCCTAGCACATACGACTCCAATTATTAAAGTAGCAACGCATTCACATGAATATATTTAATCTCAAATTGAACCCTTAGCATGGGCAGGAGACCTTACCAACTGAACCTGTTGACGCTGGTGTGAAGCAGAAACGTCTCTTATGAGAACAGTAAATATTCATAACGAAAAGTTTTAATGTTTAATCACATCAATTGAGTGTAACATTGATGGTCACAGTACTAATTTGGTATGCCATCCAAAACGTTTCTTATTTAAAATTTTAAGGCTGCATGTTCAATCATTCAGGACTACGCCACAATATGCACACACACACACACACATATGACATTTGACATTATATTAATAAAAGATAAAACAGATAAGAGTCCCATAATTATACTAAATGTTTGCATCTCTTCCGCTAAAAGCCCCTTGTTTGAACTCTCTATTCCCAAAAACCTTAATAAAGTGTGTTACTTATTCTTAATGCCTGGAAGGATAGCAAGCTAAAAATATTAGGCTGAAGCCGCACTGAGCCAAAATGGCCGCATCCACACCCCATGCTTTAAACTGTAGAGGAGAGGGAGTTTTTCCAAGAGCAGTTATGACTGCATTTGGCTCGATCCCGGGACGTCTGATCGCGCCACTACACTCTCGTGCTTGCAGTGACGGGTGACATACAGTCGCCGACTCATTTCTCCTTCAGTAAAATCACCGGCACTTCCTGAGAGCACCTCTCCCCTGGGTTTTTCTGCCAAAGGTAAGGACCGCACACGTGGAGCGCTCAAATCTTTTTTTTAACAGAAGAGATAAAACACAAAACAGCATCTACTTTTGTAAGCAGACTGCATTTGTATCAAGGTAAACCTATACTCAAGGACAAAGCAAGTGCACATGGGGATGGATCTGAGAAGGATCAAAGACTTAAGCCCTAAGAAATTGAACTACACTGAAAGATTCGCTCACCGACCCATCCCTGGGCCGGGATGCAAGGTGAGGCAGTTAATAAGTACCTTTAACTGCCCCTCGATGAAGGAGCCACAGAGATAGCTTTCTCCCCTGCTGTGACAATGCATTTGGAAGTGGACATAAACATTGGTAATGCTTTTCTGTCATGACCAACTTTAAATGAGACTTTCTGTAACTACCACGCCCACTGGTTTCGACAGCTCACGGGCAGGACCTACTTCTCACACCTGTTTAATTTATTTTCTGGTAGAAATAATTATTTACATTTTGGTTGGGTCGTGACCGTCTGGATTTTGTTTGTTTATGAAAAATTATTATTTTTTTTTTTTTAAGGCTTAGAAGTTTTATTTACGTAGGTTACAGAAAGGGTGTCATTGTGTTTGATTTATTGTGCGTTCCTTTGTTTATTTATTTATTTATTTATTGTAGAAAAAGTAGAAATTAAATTGTAAACTGGTGATACAGCTGCCTGCGTCTGATCATTCTCGGACTGACAGCGCTCTGTGTTCCACACCATTGCTCAGCATTGCTTGAGATTATACAGCATTTTAATTGAGTTCCGTCTGTGTTCTGCTAACACACACACACACACACACACACACACACAAAAGCGCAAATGGAAAAAACGCTTTTGTCTTTGTGAATCTCCACACAAGGTGCATTACACACATAATTTACCAAACTTTGGATACAATCCAGGGATTTTAGGAAGAAAAACCAACAGGCCCTGCAAAAAACATCTCCAGGGTTTGCACGTCTGTAAGAGTGAAAGAGTGTGTGGTGGGTGCAATTGGAGCTGGGGGGAATGCAGTGTCACAGCTTATAATACGTGTTAACTAGCATCGCTCAAAAGTCTGCAGGGTGACATAGCTGAATAGGCTTGGAGAAAGTTTTACAAACCAGGGGGTCATGGTCATTGACAAAGGGGGGCAGAAGGGGAAAATACTTTCCAAGAAATACAAAAACCACATTCTTGACGTTGTTCTGTGACGTTGTTTACATCGAGATCGCCTATATGACAAATTTCAGTTGGGTTTTTAAGAATATTT
>JAOVYW010006649.1:0-11370 GCA_025775045.1 Hiodon tergisus
GGAGGCACAGACTCACACAGCAGGCCCTCGTAGCTCTCAGGCTCCGTCTGCAGCAGACCACTGATCCTCGTCACCGAGCCCAGCTGCACCTCCATGTCGGCCAGGTTACGCACCATCCAGTTCAGGTAGTTGGACACCTGGGGGGGGGGGATTCAATTTATTACTGAATCCATTCAATCTCACTCTGCATGCTGCATTGTTGGCATGATGAAAGTCACAAGCCATTCACCCTGATGGGATCTCACCATGAGTGCATATGTCAGGCCCAGCCCGACCAGCCCCGTGGAGAGCTGGCTGTACAGGGAATTGGAGATTGAAGCTACGGCCGCGATCAGGACCACGCAGGCACCGATGTACTCCTGTGGAAACACCACTTCAACGTCACTGTGAGATACCCAACGCCCACTGCGGAAATGGTCTGTGTGTTTTGATTTATTTTTATTTTTACTCCCACCCCAAACTGTTTTGCTTTCTGAAGCTTGAAAGAAATTTCCTGGATTTGGCTTTCAGTCAGTAATTTCACACATCAAATCAAACGGTTTAGCACAAAAAAAAAAAGTATTATATAATAAATTATTTTAATTTGACACTTTTTAAAATCTAGTTAATATATGGAGTATATTCAATCCGGCATAAACAGGACACAGAACAACTGAGAGAGAGGGATCCAAATATAGAGAGACTGTAAATGTAGCAGGTCTTTTTTTAGATAGCGTTTTCCAAGCAGAGTGAGCAGGAGCCAGACACAGCACTGGAAGCAGTGAAAGTCATCTCACATGACCAGGCGGGAAACGCAGACATCAGAAACCAATCAAGAGGCAAGTATGTCACATTGTATGCATATGGAGAATACCATGAGTATGATTCCTCTCCGTCAAGGCATTAAGACTACAAAGAGACTACACAGACTTTGACCCATGGCTAAGAGTGACATTAAAGTTATATAGTATATATATATTATACATGATAAAAAACATGACATCCTTGAGAACAGGGTCTAAGCCAGGCCATATAACAGGAGCCATTATAAAGGCCTTCTCTTGGTTCATCAGTAGGATTTGTGATGTGGTAATTACCATGCGGACCTCCAGCCAGCGGTTGGCAGCAGTGAGGAAGAGGGAGGCAATGTTGTTGGCGTCGGCGTACTCCAGCAGCCTCTGCCTGAACCTGGCCTCGTACCTGCAGGACCGGTGGATGAAAATCAAACGCAGGTTACCATTTGCTTGGTACAAAAGCTGAAATTGGTTTCACAAATTGGGAAGTGCGGGTGCGTGTGTTGGTTACCCGAAGGCACGGATGGTGGTGAGGCCCTCCACAGTCTCAGAAAAGTGGGAGAGCAGTGGGAGCTGTGTGCTGTCATCCAGCTGCTGGAGGTCCCTGCCAAGGAGCAGCCACAGCACAGTAACACCATGAAGCACAGTAACAACTTAACATGTTACAGCACAGTAACACCATGAAGCACAGTAACACCATGAAGCACAGTAACAACTTAACACGTTACAGCACAGTAACAGCATGAAGCACAGTAACAACTTAACATGTTACAGCACAGTAACACCATGAAGCACAGTAACAACTTAACACATTACAGCACAGTAACACCATGAAGCACAGTAACACCATGAAGCACAGTAACAACTTAACATGTTACAGCACAGTAACACCATGAAGCACAGTAACACAATGAAGCACAGTAACAACTTAACATGTTACAGCACAGTAACACAATGAAGCACAGTAACAACTTAACACGTTACAGCACAGTAACAGCATGAAGCACAGTAACAACTTAACACGTTACAGCACAGTAACACCATAAGGCACAGTAACAACATAACACCATAAAGCACAGTAACACCATGAAGCACAGTAACAACGTAACACGTTACAGCACAGTAATACTGCAACACAATCACCTATGATTAAAGGCATAAGAATGAACAGATTGTGAACCATGGCTAAGACTGACATTCAAGTTATGTAGGGCTCTGACCAATGGTAACAATGTAACACAGGACACAATAGGATGGAAATCAGACACTTCACTGATATTTAATACAGGTACAGATATGGCAGGTGCCTGGACCAAATACAATCCGTATAAGTGAAAACTGCCATAACAAAAATACAACCAATCCTGTATCATCTGTAATGCAATATCCTAATATGATTCAAATTATCCGACAACAGTAAGAAAATTCACGAACAATTACTGATGTGACTTTGTAAACTGTAAACTGATGTGACTTTGTAAAACTGTAAACTGTAAAACATCCCAAAACATGCAAGCCTCTCCACAAACCCCAGAGTGACCCACCTAGAGGCGACCCGGAAGTACTTCTGAATGAAGTAGCAGGCGATGGTGAGCGGCACCAGGGCGATGAGGAATACGGGTGTGACGTAGGAGATGACGCCCAAGGCGGAGACACACAGCAGGGTGGAGCGACTCAGGCACTCCAAGGTGGCAGGAATGTGCTGGAACACAGTCCTGGTGTTGGAGACACTTGGTGCTGTACTGAGTATCACATTCTCACACAAGGCATTGTTTGTTGGGATTTAGCTTTCAACGCGATATGTGCCTGCAAAAGTAGGTGTACGGAATCCAGAACCCCTGCACTACACATTTAAAACCAGAAGCTTAATATACTGTAAAGCCAGAATAAATCAGTTAAATGAAGAGAGTGATGAGCGTTCTGTTGGCCGTATCTATTTCGGCCCTTTATTTTTGGTTGTAGCCACTGGTCACAATACCTGGTCAATTGTGTTGGTATCAGAAGAGAATCTGTTCAGAATTACTCCTAGCGGTGTTGTCTCAAAAAGTCTAAGAGGAATGAAAAGGAGATTTATCAGCGCCCTATGGAAGAGAATATTAATTTGTCCCGTTTGCTCTCTTCTTACCTTAAACCCCTTCTAATCGTTTTAGAATCAGAAAGCAAGCTGTCATCTAGGATAGGTTTTTGAACCTGCTGTCATCAGGGGTGTCATCTTATTTACTGAGTTCATTGTCAAAGCCTTTATGGATGTGTATGGTAACACCATAAGGCACAGTAACAACTCAACACGTTACAGTACAGTGTACAAGTGCAGTGCCTGCCAGGAGCCCGGCAAGATAAAGACTCTGTCCACATCATTACCCTGAGGAACATATGCTGTTCTAACTCAAAACCCTGGTGACAGCACAACTGTCCTCCATTTGCCCAGAGAGTCTGTCCATACGGCACTGGAACACAGGGTCCCCACAGAAAAATGGGAGTGGTTAAAAAACACAGGCTTGTCTACACACACACACACATTCAAATGCACACTCATTGTGGACGCACACACACACACACACACACTCACACAGACACACATTCAAATGCACACTCATTGTGGACGCACACACACACACACACACACACTCACACACATTCAAATGCACACTCATTGTGGACGCACACACACACACACACACACGCACGCACACACAGCGACTGGGTAAGGCATTGAGCCCTCCCTACCTCATGGGTGCCAGTATGATTTTGTTGAGCAGGTCGAGGTGCAGTTCCTTGGCCACCCGGAGGCCTGTCCACTCCACAGCCACTGAGGTGATCAGGCACAGGACGATTCCCAGACAGCAGAGCACACTGAAGACCGAAACGTACCAGGAGTGGCTGAAGCCACACTCCTGGAGAGCACAGACACCAGCACACACAGTCTCAGAAGGACTGCGGGTTCAGGGAAGCTCCTGAATCCAGTTTCCCATTCCACAGCCCTCTCGCCACCCAACCACAGGCACCTCTCCGGTGCCCGTTTAGGAGCTTTTCCTAAACCCGTATGACATTTTTGTAATTAGAATAATGAGAAAACTGAGAGTCATATCTGGCTAGAAATCAACTGGAGTCTTTAGGATAACCACAGACACTGCAAGGCTTACACAAACAATGCTCCAACCGAGACCTCTGACCAAGACATAATGCAAACTGGTGTAATTAATTAGACTGAAAATATCTGCAAAAACAGCTCATTGAGGCTGTATGGGGAAACCTGGGTGTGTAACACAACCATCTGCTTCGGAGAACTCCTACACAAACGCAGATGCCAGAGAATACAAAGTGAAATATGACAGTGGTACCCATAATAATATTGATAATAGTTACATGCCAATCTGGGAAATTAACTTTGTCGGGGTAAGAATAAACAATTTAATGCACTTACTGCTAGCTGCCACTGGATATATTGTTGAAGACTTTTAAAAAACTGCAGAACTGACTGTAGAGCCCAAAGATATATATACCTTGGCACTCAACCAGGGACATGTTGGCAGTTAACTGATTTACAGCATTTGTCATGTCTCTCTGTCAACCGGGTGCTCGGGTCTCCAAACAAAACTTTTCCAGAATAATGAATAAATGCTGGTAAAACCCATAAAAATATTAAGGAACATAACTTTGTGCGCCTGCTGAATAATCACATCATGTGAGGCTGGATCAAAAGTCAATCATTCATGGTGAGTGTTGTGTCAGGTAGGACGCAAGACTCGTGTACTCATAAACGTTGTTGTTTATTAAGTGTCAGACAAAGACACTAACACGTGCGTCTCTTCTTTAACCATACCCCTGTGTCTCTCCAAAAACTGTCCCCCTAGGAACCGTTTGCCGATATCCCACAGTTCCCCATTACGTCACCCCTGTAACATCGAACATACAAACTCCAAACATAACAGTGAGGCGTCTGGCTAAGGCACGTGCAAACTAATACATGACAATATAATCCAAAGGCAAAATGGAAAACAGGTGCACTGCATTCAGTCGTATTTATCAAGGTTTATCCTGGATTTTTAGGGTAACCATGATTACACCGGAGGTCTCTGATAACAGCTGAATACAATGTGACGTATCATAACACAAGCCATTAGCAGAAAAACGCATTGCATTAATGTCTAACGGAGAGTAAACCGGGGTCCTTGGGTTAAACATTCAGGCTGAAAGGCTGAAAAGCTACTCCTAACTCCACCAAGTCAATCGCACTGATGCGTTTGCATTTGACCCGTCACATTCACATCTACGCACAGTCCGGGTGACAGTGGGAGTTTTTTTGGGATGGGGCCCGAGTTGAGAACAGCAGATGTGTTTCGGCTCCAGAGCGAACAGAGGTTGAAGTGCACACGTTCCTCTCTGCATGAATGTGCCGCACTGTGGTTGACAGGGTACGGTGATTGCTGGTACTCTACACTTTGGGCGTTCAGGCTTATTTAGGGACAGCGTGATTGAAGTCTCAAGGGCATTTCCCTCGGATCGGGCAAAGGAAGCCAGTTAGATAACTTGAAGAGAGAGACTCGGTGTCGGATTGGAATAAAAGTGACAGTCGCTCGAATTCCGGGAGCGTCTGAATATTATCTCTGTGGAGAGCTGGCAAGTAGGTGACTGAGTGAAATAAGGAATGACATTTAGCCAAGAGCCCAGCAAACACAGGAATGTCTATTAATACCAGCCAACTCCTCAAAGCCTTTCCTACCATGATAACCCCACACACCTATTGTGCTTCAGATGCATCAGTAACAAAATTTGTTTGTCTCAGCTCTGGCACAGTTATAGGCCTCTGAAGGCCTTTTGGGAGTAGAATCATGGTGATTACTACTGACCAGAAGCAATTTGCCATAAGGCCATATGGCAAATTGCATCTGCACAGAGTTAATAGCGTGTGATGTCTTTGCTTTCGGAAAAACTGGTTCTACCTATTAATTGTTCAGATTGTACGGCACGTGTTGTATTAAAACTGTTGTAGCAGTCTGTTTATGTCTCCTCCTTACACGGCTGATTCCTGCCTGCGTGGTGTTTCATGCTTCAGCGCGATGCATTCAGGTCTCCCCGCTGCCCCCTTACCTGCACCAGGGTGCAGTTGCGCCCGGAATCCTCGATTTTAGCCTGGATGACGTGGGATGTCCAGTGGGCCAGCCAGTAGTCGATGGCCACCATAAGGGAGTGCTTGAAGAGCTGGGAGAGTAGCAGCAGCGGCAGGAGCAGCAGTCCCGCGGAGCTCAGGTAAGTGCCGCAAGGCCGCCAGGGGATGGTGGTCCTGTGGCGCAGCACCTGCGAAATGCTGTCCTCCTCTTCGCTCTCCGCAGACTCCTCTGCAGCGGGATGGGTCCGAGTCAGAGAGGAGACAGGAAAGCCTCCTCAGCCCGTCAAACACCTACCTCACACTGTGGCCTACCCCAATTTGAAACCCTTCAATGCTAGTTTTGCTCAGATGCCCGATCAATTTAAACAATCTAGTCAATTCATTACCTTAAACATCTTTTAAATACTCTGTAAGTATATTTTAAAGGGAAAATCTCCCATCACAAAGTCTGAACTGACAGCATATGTGTTCCTTCCAAATGCAACTCAATATCTCCAGACAAGCCAGATTGGTCTTCCTTACTTAATTACCTGATTACCATTCCTTCTTGTATACTGACTGTACTGCAAACTACTGTTGATACAACTGAGGTCCAGTTATGGACAGACATCAAGTTCAAAGCATCCAGAGAAGCCAATGGCAGCAATGGCCAGATTTCATGAAGGGACATTTGACTTTTTTCAGCCTACAAGAATAATTTTCCATTGAGCTTGACTGCATTATAGGAAACAATGTAAATACAGACATACGTTTTTTCTTTCGGCTAAATAATCAAGTATAAAGTTAATTGGGATTCAGGATGTCTACCATAAAGGAGCTGACTTTCACAATGCAGCTGGATGAAAGAAGCTGATGCAGAGATGGATATTGTACGAGGAAGTCTGCACACGTCTGCTCTGGCGCTGTTCGAAGGGCAAGGTCAGATGCATACCAATTACCACCGCTCTCACCAGCTTTGCATCCTCAGATATCAAGTGTGTTTTTCTTCCATCGGTCGATCTTCAATCAAAAATTCTTAGTACAGCTTCGCTCTCTGAGGACTTCTAAAGCAGTAGTCTTAATTAAAAGATTTTTTTTTTTTTTTTGGAATTGCCAATTGTGCTTATGCATCTTAACTACCACACGCAGGGAGGGTAAGGAATTACAACCACCCGACAAGGGACCTTGCATCTTTTTACACACTGCAGGCTACACAGCCCGCATGAGGGTTTCAGGAGAAGAGGCATGTCCTTCTCGGCGGTGCCACAAGCTTGCAGACGCCCAGGAAGCCATAGGAGACGCTCGTTAGCGATGAGCTAAGGGAAGCCCTCCGGATTTAACCCACTCCAGTCCAGGCAGCACTATGGCTATTGTGCGCTGTGCTCTCAATAGGCAAACTTAGGCTAATGAAACAATCTGTATTTGAAAAAAATTGGATTTGTTAAACTCCAGCTCATGGGGCTCAGCCTGCACTCGGACAAGTGCCTTTACCATCTGAACCACCCGAGAGGCTCCTGAAGCAATAATATAAAATCTAATTTTACAGATGGACAGATCTAACAGATGGAATTTAATTTCTGAGATTACTCCTTCTCGTGTGTGTCAAGTGTAGACGTGGAGCAGCAGGCCTTCTGGAGAGAAAATGTGTCAATGACTTCCTCTGTGACACTCGGGGGGGAACGAGCGAGCGAGAGACTGCCGATCATCACTGATTTCTTCATAGGTGAAGCAAATGTTTACACAAATGTGTAGAGCGGAGTAAGGGGACACATATAGAGAAGACACTTTAGCACATAAGTAACATTTGACATCCCATGCAGACCTCATGCGGTGACCTAACGTGAAAAGGAATGAGTGTGGGTGTTACAAAGAGAGAGAGTGAGAGATGAGGGGGGCTGTGGGCGGAAGAAGATGCAGCTTCAGGGGAATGCCGGTGATATCGTCAGGGGTGGAGCAGGAATACTTCACCAGAACAAAAGCCACAGACAAACCATGCGGTTCACCCACACCTGTTTCTGCACTAAAACCAACATTGGGTGCTGGAGATATCCCAAAAGTCCACAATGGGGTGCCACCAAGACACAGAAAATAATACAACAGGTAAACAAAAACAACTTCTTGATAACATTTAACATGTAACTCACAGTAAAATACATCAAGAAACAGCAGATAATTTCTATTGAACAGCAAATACAACATATAGTGAGTGATCACCATGACAGGCTGATGTGTGCACACACTAAAACCTAAAGCAAACACACTTAGGCCACCTGTCAGAGGATTTGCACAAAACCCACACAAACGAATCCACTATCTACAACACATAACAAACAGAGTCCAAATGGAACATGAAGCCTTGAACATTATGACAAAGACAACTGGGGAAAAACCTATATTTGATATGTCCTACAGTAAGTGGTGTTCAGCCCTTTCTGTTGATGATGTATGTGAAAGATAAAAATGAAAAAACGGCAGGCTGGTATCCAATCATTTAAAGATAAAATAATGTCAGCCTCTCCTGCATGTGAAACATGAAGTGGGGACTTAGTTCTGGGACTAAAGCCAGAACATCAGAACATTGTGAATGGTATCACCATACGTCTTAGCCGACCGATAATACAGAGGTCAATGCAACAGCGAAAGTGAAGAGTCACGTTAGGGATGGTCTTACCTTCGTCCTCTTCCTCCGTTTTCAGTGCCTCTCTGGAATACATGGCCCTCCTTAGGTTCTTCCTCTCTAGCACAGTCATATTGTCTGCGACAGACTCCTGGCCCAATGCATAGACATTGCATCATAGCATTGCAAATGCAAAGCCATACTGAACATAAACCACAAGGCCACAGTGCAGAGTAAGGCTTACTAGTGATTTCATAACTTTGGCCTGAATCTCTGCCTCAGTCAGTTCAATCATGGCTTCCTGAAGATGGCTGCTAATTACCCAGTAATTTATCAGTTTCTCCGAGGCCCTTGATGTTCAGGCAAAGTTTTTTTGGGGTTTTCCACCCGTTGCCGGCCAGAAGATCTCTCACCTTCTTAAACTCCTGGTCCTCTCGATGCATCAGGGTTTTCCACTGCTCAAACAGCTCTGGCTCGGAATTCTGGATGTCTTTCAGAGTACCTTCTGTCTGAATGGTTCCATCCTTCATGGCAATGATCTGCGGATAACCCATCCTTTTTACTCCGGCTCACAAATGACTGAGACACCACCAAACCGTAGTCTCATGCATCCCACATTGACAGGGGTGCCATGTGCGAAAAGATGAGTGAATTTGGTGACTGACCCAGTCTGCGTGGGGGAGGTACTGCAGCTTGTGTGTGACCAGCACCACTGTCCTCTTCTCCTCTCTCAGCAGTTTCAGTATGCCCTCCTGCATCAAGTGGTCGCTCAAGTGAATGTCCAGGGCTGAGAAGGGGTCGTCCTGAACAGAGACGGGGCAGTCAAAGCAGGGGGTCACAATTGGCCTTCATTAGCGCTGTTTGTTTCGAACGGGAAGAGGCCTGGGGGCTGAAATAGCACAGGGAGAATAGGTAACAGCAGAGAATAGCTCCCCTGTGCCGAGGACCCGGGGTCAGTTACACAGAAGCAGGTCCCACACACGTAATGAGTAATGGGAGTCCTTCTGAGACATCAAAACCTCCCGGACATGAAAGCGGATAGGAGATAGCAGCAGAAGCAGCAGAGTGAGTCACTGATCCAACACGGCTGTGTGATGTCATGGAGTCCAATGTGTCAATTTACAGGCTGGGATGTGACTCAACATTACAGTTCAAACATGCAAATATATTGCTTTAGCAGTAACAGAAGTGGGAAGCTGTCTCTCTTATAAAGTTGAAAGAAACAGAATTTGAGGAAGAAAGAGAAAAGGGGGGGTGCTGACAGGAGTGTGGGCTAAGTGTGCCCTGGACCAGAGGCCTGAACTCACCAGAAACACCACGTTGGTTTGCTGGTAGAGGGCTCTAGCCACGCTAATACGCTGGCGCTGTCCCCCAGAGAGAATGATCCCCTGATGGAGGGAAGATTGATCTTTTAACCACTCAGTTTATCACAGTTAATAAAACACATTAAAAAGGGTAAGAAAGGGGTGAAAAGATACTGGCCACCACTAGTGCCTTTAAATAGGACTGTAGGCTGCCGTGTCCTGTCAGTGAGTACACAGGCCTGCCTTGGGTGGCGATTCTGTGAACGGAGCTGCTTCACATGTGATCTCTGCTGTCAGAGACTGGCTCTGCGGAGGCAGAGGCCCGCATCCTGCACTCAGAGGATTTTCTCATTGTGAAGGGTCGGTGGGTCGGAATGACACACACACACACACACACACACACACACACACACACACACACAGGACAACCACACACACACAGACACACACACAGGATAATCACACACACACACACACACAAAGAGGACAATCACACACACACTTACACACACACAGGACAATCACACACAAACACATACACACACACACACACACAGGGCAATCACACTCACAAACACACACTCGCACATACACACACAGGACAATCACACACAGACACACACAGACAGACTCTTCAGCGGAATCCAAATGGCTGAATTTGATGTGAAGTGTAGGCAGAGAGCAGACAGCTTGTGATTGACAGAATCACTGACCCGCTCTCCTATCTCGGTCTGGTCCCCTTGTGGTAATATATCGATATCAGGCTGCAGGGAACAAGCCTCAGTCACAGCCTTGTACCTGGAGAATACACAGATGGTGTAAACAATGGACAATTGCTGCACCAAGTATATAAAACAAGTTTTTAAACTATTTTAAATCTCAATACATAGGGAGCTGACTGCCTTGCAGCTAAACAGTAACAACAGATGCATTTAAAAATGTTTTGAAAGTTTCAAAGGGAATTCCAGAGACATGCTCCTACAAACTGAAACACAATCCCCCAATGAATCAATGTCATGCAAAGCAATTGAAAATCTAGAGCAGCATGGAACAGTTAACCGATATTTTGGGAATTTTTGTGAACTTTTAGTATCAGTTAGGCTGCCAAGACAAGCTGCGCTCAAGCCAGCCGTCAAACCAGAGGAACGGCTTTTAAACACAATAAAGGGGCTGACAGAAGCCAGAGAAACCCTGGTCTTTCCGCCGTTCCGCAAAAGAGGGTGAGAGCGTGTGGGAGCATGGGAAAACATCACCACGGCAACAAGGCACAGGACATGTCTGGTGTTTTTTCAAGAACCGTCCATTAAACAAAGGTGAAGGATGACAATTAACGCACGTTTCTTTCTGGGAAGCCATTAGTTGTCTGAATAAATACAAGTGTCTCCTGCCCAGAAAAAACTATTACAAACAGGCCACATATGGTGTTGTGCCTGTGGGTGTGTGTGTGTCCATGTGTGTGTGTGCCTGTGTTTGTGTGTCTGTGAGTGTGTGTTTGTGTGTGCGCCATGCAGACGCACGACATCCAGGAGATAAGAGTACAAATAGCAATCAACAAAGCCGAGAGAGAGAGAGAGAGAGAGAGAGAGA
>JAOVYW010006653.1:5000-11367 GCA_025775045.1 Hiodon tergisus
CAAAATATATATTTTTTAAATGCCATCATTTTATCTTCATCATCATTTAACGTATACAACAATTTTGTTTCAGGATTTTACAAGTAAGTAACTCAAAATATTTTAAATCCTGGCCCCATATTCTACAAACAGCTCTATCAGTCCGGACTGATGAGAGCTTTGTTGGAACGGAAACCAGAGAGCAGCACACACGGAGGACCAGCGTTCAGTAAGACGTGCGTCTCCCCTGCGAACCCAGCCTGCACTGGTGGGTCGCTCTCCGTTTGTGTTATTTGTAACGTCCCCCCTGCTGAGATACGCTGGAAGATGGCCTACATGACTGGCCGTGAGCCTCCACCAAACTTTGGAAACCAAATATCGTGATTCATTTGATCCGCATGAAATTGCAGATTCATTTTCTATCATATGCAAACAGTATGACTTTTTAAATGTTATTTTGGGTGACACACGCACGCACGGACACGGACACACATGGACACACACACACACACGCACAGACGGTACACACACACACACACACACAAAACACACACACACAGACACACACAAAAGCTGGGCAGGCCCGGTCAGCAGTGATTGAATGGAAATATTGTTGGGGTTTTTTTTTTTTGGCCATGCTGATGAAAAGTTGATTGATATGATGTCAGGCGCTCTGTGATGGATTAAATTGTGTGCACAGACGGCTGTGGCCCCTGTCCCGTTATGGCTGTTTTGCCTCTCTGTGAGCCACTGCTGCAGTGGCTCAGAGAAAATTTGATTTTGGCCGCTCCCTTTTCTCTCCCCGCCGCCCGGCTTCCATTTCGTTTGAGGGGGCACAAGTGATTCTTTATTGGATGAAATCGGCGCGGATTGGATAAAGCGCTGGAGCTCAGAGCCGTTTATAACTTTCACGGACCAGCTCCGGTTTTGCCGTTAATAAGCAAGAAAATCTCTGGTTAAAAAAAAAAACCAAACCAGCTAAAAAAAATAAATAGGCAGGGCGATGGACACCACCTGGCAAATCACTCTTGGAACATTAAAAAAGAACTTTGTTTAAGAGCATGCGTTCCACCCGGTTTACCGCCGTTGCCACCCCCACCTCTAAAGGCAGTGTGGCTCTTACCAGCCTCGCTAGCGCTAACGTGACACCGGTGACCCCACCGATATGGCGATTTGTCCGTAGCTCCGAGCAGGAGACTCGGTTTTCTTATCTCTCCCCGCGTTTGACATCCTACCCCCTTAAAAGATTGATCCGACCGCCTGAAACCGCTTCCTTTGCTTGTTCAGATTAGATAAACACCCCCTCAGGTCTAACAAAGTGACCACACTGGCAACTTTCTGCCGTTCAGGCGAAACGATTAGCGGTGACGCTGGTTTCCTCCCCGCCCACCCCCTTAGCCAGCCTCCTGCCTGTGGCCCAGGCCTCCGGGGAGCAGACGTGCACGCGTTTAGCTCCGGGCCATGCCGGCGAGCCGAGGACGGCCAGAAATGGGAAGGAAAGGGAGGTGATAATGGGAATTATTTAAAAGCGCAGGCTCTTTAATAATGCAGGGCGAAATGAACTTCAGACGATGTAAATCTGACTCTTTCCCAAACCTTTTTCCCCTAAAAAATGTCTTTCTGGCTGGATTGTCCTCAGGCATTACAGACCTGTTAGGCTTTTCCATTAATAAATGATGACAAAGCAGCACTTTTAGGCCGGGCCAAAGTGCTCTAATACGTCCGAGCCGTAAGCCTCGGCAAACCATTAGAAATATTTTATTAAGATTATTTAAACATGCTACAACCACTCAGAAATGTATAACCACATATTAGAGCCCTAAATGATACCTCTGTCATGGATAGGTGGACCAGGTTTGGATAGTCGGCAAGAAGAAAATGGAGGTGCGTTGCCAATAGAGATCAAATCCCCCCCAATACTAAAATGCTACTGCATATTGCATATTTACAGCTTTTAAAAATGTTTGGCTATACGTAAAACATCAATATCAAATACTTATTTTTTCCGCCAATTGTGGCCCAAAATTTCCCCTTCACGTTGTATGTTTGACAATCCTTCCCACTACAGAAATATCTCTGCTGGTTGTCAGTGTTTGCTGTTAGAAGTCGTAGACCATACCATTAATTAAAAGCAACTGAATGATTCTCAAGGGTGCTGAGGTTGTGTAACGACTTTACATGTGAATGACGCTGATGGTTTAAGCATGCTTTTTCCAGTGTGGGTAATACCTGTACATAAACCTGTTCATGACAGGGTTCTGACCGCATGGTTTGAAAAGGAATAGGCAACTGCAAGGACTTAAGACGGGTGCTTCTTATTAGTAATGTTGAATGAACTGAGATGTTGTGACAAGAAATCAGAACTGCGAAGCCCAGATAATGCCAAATACAATATTTCAGCAAGTTCAGCGAAATGCCCTATGAAAGCAGGCTGACGCTAACAATACAGAAAAGGCTGAACTTCCTTGTTCTTAGTTTCATTTGAGTTTTGACCACGGTTAAATCCAAAACGAGCTTAAAGAACAAAGAAATTGCGGACTTGTTTCATTTAATAACTTTTTTCCCCTCTCCCAGAAATAGGGGGTTGTTTTGGGGGGTGATTTAGGAGGTCTAAAAACAAAGGAAGCCAGCAGAGAGTTTTTTCTTCCCCCATCCCTTTAACTTCTATTTTTAATGACGTGCCCCGTCCCTGAGCTTGTTTACTCTTCAACAGAGGGATATAAATGTTTCAAACTTCAACCAAAAAAAATAATAAGACGACAAAGCAAAGGGAAGAATGAGAAAAGAAAAAGGAAGAGAGCGGGTAATTGGAGAAATATTTAATTTTATTAATTCATAAAAGCAGGCCCCTCCGTCTTGGTGAAGAAAGGGGTTTATTTAGCAGCGCACGTGGCAAATTCCGGGAGCCTAGGAGTCGTGTGCGTTTCGCCGGGATGAGGAAGGTAGACGTCACAAAGCACGGGGACTCTAAAAACACCATTATCTGAGACAGAGTCGAGCAGTGCCTGAAAAGAAATGAGGTTATAAAGGCAGACGAGGCCCTGGGGGAGAGATGCTGTGGGGGGTGGGGGTGGGGGCGTCCTGGTAGATTGTACACAAATTGTACACCACAGATCTGAGGTTTTGGGGACTGTTAATATTCTTAAACCGTGGCACAGGGTTCCAGGATTCGTCACTAGAGATTTGTGTGGTGATTCTGGAAAAATGTTCTTGCTATAGCCATTACAACAATGTAATGCCTAACTAAATGTGTATTATCTATGTAATTCTATTATCTAAAAGTTTCTTCTGTATTTATATATAATATTGATATCTGGCCTGATAGCTAAACTGTTTTCAAATTAATGGGTGTCAGGGAGCGGGGGGGTGAGAGAGAGAGAGAGAGAGAGAGAGAGAGAGTGTGGGGGGGGGGGGTGAGGGAGTGAGATCTATGCTCTTGGCCCAGAGGTGTTGAACCCCCAACATCGTTCACAGACCAACGACCCCCCTCCCCTCACACTCTGAGCAGCAAAGCGTTAATCCAGGAAACATTCTGTGAAGATCCTCTGGTATTGATCAGTTATCTGTTTGTACCAGGGAGAGGTCTTCATTAAACCTGCTGATAGCTGTTGCAGGGGCAAGCTAGAAGGCAACGTTTTTAGTTGGTCTGTCTGCCAGTTGAGGTCAAGGGCTTGGCAAAGGTCAGGGGGTCATGGTCCCCATCTGGAGCTGTAGGAGTCAAGTTCAGTTGTGAGATTTGTACCTTCTGGACAGCAGACCTGCCTGTGTCATCAAATAGGGACCAGCTGATATCAGACAACATCGGTTTTTGTTTAACAAATGCTTAATATAAGCACTATAGCTTATTTTAAATTACACGCTGCATTCCACGTGCAATGTTTTTGGAGGTAGGATTTAAATATATTCTAAACTTATACATTTATATTCAAAATGTAGTTTTACCAAAATATTTTATTGTGGCAAAACAATATGAAGAAACCTGGACATTATTCAAACATGAATCTTTTGATACAGTAATGTATAATATAATGCACACCAATTTACATTTGTTTCAGATCCGAAGCCTTACATTTGTGGTTGTTTTTACTATATTTATTTTAGTAACATAATGCACCTTATTATTGGGGTGAAATAGCGTGTTGAGATGTAACCTTCGCTGCCATTTCTTTGTCATCGTTGAAGAGGCTTTCGGCCCGGGAACATTAGCAGACTGCAGCCCTGCATGTGTACAGTAGATTTTATTGTCTGTTGTCTGTAATCTTGGTTTTTGCTGTCAGACTCCAGAACCCTGCATGCACTAAAATACAGGGTTGGCCCTTTAGGGCCAGCAATGAATAAAAATGCACAACTCGTGCAGCAGATGGTTTTAAAACCACGCGGTTCTCCACCTGATACATATGTTAAAAATGGCATTACCATTATTTTGGTGGGGTAAATCTTTTCTCTGTGAAATCTTGGTGCGTTGGCCGAAGTGTTGCCCTTATCCAATCTGCGGGCAGTGCGTTGCTGATGGGGGCACGCGTGTCCCTGGTCCAGACAATACGCCGCACTCCCTCGCAGTGGACCGCCATTGATCAATCTCACATGGATTAGTCATGGACTCAGAGTGGCAGGACCTCTGACTCTGTCTCTCTCTCTCTCTCTCTCTCTCTCTCTCTCCCTCTCTCTCTCTCTCACCCCCCACCCCCCTCTCTCTCATCCCTCTGGCTTCACATTGGAAAGCTGGGCCAAGATCATGCCCAGACCACATATCCTCTGTTGTTTTTTTGGGGTGATTAATCCAAACCAAGGCTGGAAGTGTGGCCCTGCTGTAGAGGAGAAATTAAACCACAACAAGGTATTAGCTTCTATTCTATGTGGCCGTGGTCTCTGAGTGTGCTACCTGGCCGATTTCTGACTGATCTGCTGACCGGATTGCGTCTCTCTGTCTCTCTCCTTCTCTCTCCGCTTCACTTTCACCCTTGCCTCATCAGTATTCTCCTGCTATGCACAGTAAAGAAGTGGCTTTTTTTGACCCGGATAGCTGTTCCAATGTGTCGTCTTTATAATACTGCTAAATGTTTTTGCTGTTGGGCAGAATTGATTTTGGTGTTTGTTAGAATTCAGCATTCTGCCTGCTTTTTCTGCTGCCAGTTGTACCAAGTTTTTGGTTTTGATTTTGTGGCAATGCTGTTTTCCTATGAGCTTATTTGGGTGAGTCTGTTCTTTACGTGATTTGTAGGGTTTATTTTCTATAGGCCAAACTGCTATAGAAAAACACCCTTCTCTATGGTTGGTTTTAAGTGTTGGCCAAGTTCAATTTTATTGTGTTGGAGGTCTTGATTGTGAAGTTTTGCTAAACAACTTGGACAAACAAAGAATACCATTAATTTCAAACAAAGTTCAATTTTGAGTCCTCAAAATACATTTAAGATGGGCTATTTCAAATTGATCCATAAAGTATGTAAAACTGTAAAATTTAAGATGGACTATTTTGAAGTGTTCTATTTAGCATGTAAAACTAAAATTTAAGATGGACTATTTTGAATTGATCTATAAAGCATGTAAACTGTTACAATTAAGATGGACTATTTCAAATTGATCCATAAAGTATGTAAACTGTTACAATTAAGATGGACTATTTCAAATTGATCCATAAAGTATGTAAACTTGTTCCATTTTATATGTTCAGTTTAATGACTTCCCCCCAGCATGGCCAGACTGATATATGCATTGCTATTACTCCCCAGATACAACCTTGACCTTCCATAGTTTAGTTGTCAATCTTATCAAACATAGCATTGTATAACTTTGATTGACAGCATGGATTATCTCTGAGATTTTCATGTGAACAATGTATGTATTGAGTTGAATTTTTTCAAAGTATCACTGGCTTTTCAAGCTTAAAGAGAATATTCAGGAGTCACTGAGAATAAATCTGTGATGGTTTAATTCATAAGGAAAGGGCACAGTTCAGTATGCAGAATGAGAAAGAACTTTCAGGGAAAAGGTGCTAGCCAACGTGGTGAGCCAATCAAAGCAATGTTCGATTACACAAATTACTGAGATTTACTCTGTGACAAATGCCAACACCCAATCACCACGGAAGTGCTGAGGGTATATCAAGTCTTGAGTAAAACTTTTGAAACTTAACTCAAATGTAAGCTTCCCTTGCCCTAGTGGTTAGGGGTTAACAAGTATAAACAAACTGGCTTCCCAACAGTACCTTCCAAATTACCCTAAACACGTGATGATCTACAGTTAGCATAGGCAATCACCTGTCCGGGTCTGATCTGTTCATGTAGTGACCGTGGTATTTAATCACGTTTTTTAAAGTACTTCCGCTCCTAAGACTCTAGGGACCAGACTCTCTACCTGTGTTTCTGGAGAGCGTACCACCCCCCAAACC
>JAOVYW010006654.1:2151-15568 GCA_025775045.1 Hiodon tergisus
GTTAGTATAGCGAATACTAATAAGATACATAAAATGAAAATAGGCCCAATGTTTAAAAACTACATAATTAAATATTTTTGCTATATAAATTAGTTACATCAGTTCCAGAAATCGTCGAATCTTTTTTGAAATTTAAACACAAATTTAGACGTCAACTGCATCTTATTATAATTCGTGTTTTTTCGGTTGGCATGAATACCGTAAGAGGAAAAATAATAATCATTAAGTATAAGAGTTTTAAAAAAAATTAACAGATGAATGCAAAATATTATTTTTAACAACTGTTACGTTGCTCTCTTTCAAAAAATGGAATTCATGCCTCGACGGACGGACACAGGGAGAAAAATTACGCAGAAAAATTAAGAACATTACAGTTCCAATATATCTGAAGCACCTAGTTAAAATAACATCAGTCAGGTAATTTGGACTGTGATGTTTACACTTCATAAAACGATGCCCATTTGAGCGAATGTGAAGCCTACTTTGTTTTGTGGCTGCTAACAACATGTTTTGTCAAAAAGCGTGACGGTGTGTTGGTTATTACATGATTAAGTTTTAAAACTTTACCTTCTCCATCATTTCTATCCTTTCTGCAGAACAAGTTCAGCGCCAAAAGCAAGAGACCGCCGCCCCCCGCTAACTGTGTGCCTTTGTGGGGAAGCTGCAAGACTCCTAACAACGTGTGCTGCGAGTACTGCTCGTTTTGTCAGTGTCGCCTGTTTAAAACTGTCTGTTATTGTCGAATGGGAAACCCGCGGTGCTGAGTACCAAACATTGGGCGAGACGAAACATAGATGAGATTTTATTCTCGCTCTATAAGTTACCTACAATTCTATTTTTAAAAATATATTTTCTTAAAATCCCTAGACACGTCAGCACGCATTTTTGTACATTTTGAACTATAAGTTCAAGGAATGTAGTTCATTTACTTAATTGATTTTGTCCTTCTTCTGGGTAACCTTTAATTGAGGCCGACTATTTTTATAGGTGCTGTTGAGAAATCAGTAACTAGAAGCAGGGCTGTATGTACACAAGGTTTACTTAAATGATCACAAAACAAGCTATCCTCTGGCTTAGGTCTGAAGATAAAAATTCCAAGTAAAACTTTTATAGTGACTATCAATTTTAACTGAGCGAATACAATAATTTGTTAATTACAAGGAATACATTCTTCTCATTTATTTTTTCTTAGTATGGACGTTAACTTGTTCACATTAGTCCTGTACAGGCAAGTGTTTTAGGTGGGAGCCCCTACCAGAAACATTCCAAATGTGAATGCAAAAAAGATGTAGGACAGTGGAATGTTCAAACTGTTCTGATGCTATGCGGTACTTGGATCGCTGAGTGGAAAGCCATGTAATGAGGCTGAGAGTTGTGAGATGTATTTAGAACATGAAGCAACTCAGCTCAATTAGGACGGGCGTTGTAAACGTGGCAGTATTTTTGAATTACTACTGAGCTTTTTTCATGTCCGAAGTCTGGACTTTTGATCTATTTCAGTGTGGGGATAACTTTAAAAGAGGTAGATGTATTAGTGTATATTGATCATTTTTTAATCGTTGTGTTTGCTGCATGTGATCAGATGACTCAACTCTCACAGAGTTTGCAGCCATGACAACGGGATGTATCATTAGGTCATATAAACCAATTAGGAAACATTTGCATTGAATGTATTTTATATATATATATATATATATATATATATATATAGATATATATAGAGAGAGAGAGAGAGAGTCTAGTAGCCTGATGATACATTACAAGTTTATTTTAATCCATATACATTTAATACAGTATAATTTCTTAAGGATAACATTTTTTTTAAAGTATTCTACCTTGCACGAGTAGTATGGCAGAAATCTGTGGATTGAGGCGAGCCAAATCAGAAAAAAAAGCATAATTGTGAAGTGACAGGATAATTAGAGAATAATTCAGAGCCATGAAGCCTATCATTTCTTAAGGATAACATTTTTAAAAAAAAGTATTCTATACTAATTGAATGCCTAGTGAACAGCACTGTGTAATATGTGTATGTGTGTGTGTGTGCGCGTGTTTTCACATTTCAGAAAAGACACTTTACATGCGTTCTAAAAGACGTTTTATGGCTGCGTCCTGAAAACTATAATATATATTTCCGGCAAAACCCTGAAAAAGAAACTTATGTTAAATTATGACTACCCACAGCAGGCCGAGTGCAGTCTCACAGCATGCTCCTGCAGTTTGGCCAGTCCTGATCCCTGAAGCAAGCGCGTGTTTCCCCCTGTCTGTTACAAGCCAGTCTGTATGTGTGGTCATGTGCGTTTCTGCGTTTGACAAGACGTCTCAAAAGAAAACATTGGCCTGAAGCTTCGAGAGATGTGAACATGACTTTAAATTCATCTATACAAATTTTATTTTAGGCTTTCATTTCGTTACCTTTGATAACCAAACTGGAGAAATGTTACTTTTTTATTATTTGCAACAAAAAGCTTTGTCTTTGCTGACATTGAACAAAGATTTTTAACAAAAAAAAGGGAAAATACGTTAATGAGTTAATGACAAATGCGGTTAGACTTGAGTCGAATCAGGGCCTTTAAAGTCTAAAAAGACTTTACAATTTTACAGAGTAGAAAGGCTAATGAAAAAACAACATAAATTTACACACATTTGCAAACAGACAGAAAAAAACGCATTTATGATCATCCACAGTAGCTTTTGTGAAAGCTGAAATATTAAAAAGAAGAAAAAAAAGTTCCTAACATGCAACTTTGCTTTCTTTTTTAGCACGTGGAAACTCAAAGTTCAATTGAGCATTTCCCCCTCCTAATTAATCCAAGAGATGAGGTCTAGTGTTACACAGTGACATTTCATTTCTACTTAAATTTTCTATTGATCGGCCGACAAAATTGCGATTAATAAGCAAACAGAAAAAAAACGTTGGGTTTACCTGGTTAACTTTAGTGATCTACACATTGCTATCGTTGTCATTGGTGTTGTTTTAATTCATTTATCGAAGGTTGTTAATACTTAGTTTAGTTTGTTTGTGGTGACACAAAGTCCATCTAACACAGCTGACAGTACTAGCAGGACATAGTTGCAACCAAGCAGTCCATAATGTTTTTTTCCAATTTTTCTACATTCCATAAATATGTTACCCTGCCACAGAGACTTAAAGGTATATATGTATTTTTAGCACATATTCTGCTGCACCAAAGTATATTTTTTGATTACTACAATTTTTTTAAAATTTACTACTACTACACTACACAAAGCACCCAACATAATTTTTACGTCTTTTTCAGCTTCTCACCGCTAGTTGTTCAAGCACTTCCTATGAATGTCTGACTGGACCCGTGGCAGGGAAAACCTAGCCTTCTAGCTAAATAAATCCACCCCAAAAAAATATCGTTTAAATGAGTTGTGGCAGTAGCGTTCTGGGTGGCATAGAGTACAATTCATTATTTTAAACAGTCTACTACTTCAAATGCAAAAATTTAAGGAATTATTTTCAGGGGAGCGTGTTTTCAGGGATGAGTTAAAAATGTGGTATTGCATGTATTTATGCCTGTACAAATTCTCAATTTAAGCAATTTAAATAGTTAAATAGTACAGTATAAGGAGGTTCAACCGCATTTTTTTTCAGTTAAAAAAAACAAAATATTTTTTAAATAAATCAAAGTGAGTCACAAATTCTGAGCAGGTCCGGTTTTATGCACAAATTAGGATTCATCACATTTATAGTTTTAAAAAAACACGTTTTTTTTTTTTAAAATCCCTAATAGCGGGAGTCTGTATCATTGGCTTTTAAAAGCATCTGTTGCAGAAACCCTTGCACGAGTAGTATGGCAGAAATCTGTGGATTGAGGCAAGCCAAATCAGGAAAAAAAGCATAATTGTGAAGTGACAGGATAATTAGAGAATAATCCAGAGCCATGAAGCTGGGTGCCCAAAGAGCGCTCAGAAAGTTGGTCCTGGTTGTGGAAACAGGAAACACTGAGGTCCTCAGATCCCAACCCCCATTTCCCAGCAAACTGCAACCATTGTAAAACTGAGATCAAAGCAGGACGAGGGCCTGTGCTCAAGAGGTCCCTGCCATTGAGGGATCGATGTAATGAGCTGGCTGTAAACATTGACCAGGGCCGGAGAGAGCACAGGTAATAAAAGTGAGAAACAAAAACATATTGTGACAGAGTGACACTTCAAGTGCCAGATGCTGCAGCTGTTTCCCATTGAGGATGAAGATCTTTAAAAGGTAGATTGAGCAGTTAGATGTCTCCAGAGACACTTTTTCAGCGGTTTTAATCATCCAGTGTGGCTAATAGCCCACAGCCTTACTTCACTCACCTCATCTTTCACCATTCATGTTGGCTTTCTCACTGTTCTGTCACTCAAATCACGCCAATGTGCCTCACTCCAAAGTTGTGACTAGAGCAGGGGCAGATGGGACGCAAAAACATTTTTTTTTTAAATAGTCCAAAGATCAGACGAAAAGGATTCTGGGATAACGTCACGTTTATCGACAGGTTTAAGTATTATTTCGCCCCAAATGATAAAATGAAAACTCCTTGTGTTCCTATATGTTTTCAGTATAATTTTCTGTTTCCGATTGACACCAAATGTGGTATGTACGTTATGTTGCAAGCACTGACTAAATTCCAAAGGAAAGGTTTCCTGCAGCCAAACATGTCCAAATTACGTTGCGTAAGTTTATCGATGTAAAATGTTTAGTGCATATTTCTATACATATGATTTTAAATTAGAAATACTTTCACCTTCTTACAAGATAAGGAATTTAACATCAGCAGACTGACAGAGCATAGTACTTAATACATAAAACAAATGTTGTGCTCGTTCAGCAGCATGGGAAAGCATAATAGTAATTTTCAACATATCTTTTAAACAGCTATATATCCGAAACCATTAGACCAAATCACAGCTAACTTGGTAGGTACAGACAACGACTGCATTGGCACCAGGATTTATTCAGTATCTGCTATGGAGACATCAGTACTTTAGATATTAGGAGCGTCTTCCTCGTCAGAAACAGTCAGCTGTTAAGGCTCCTGCCTTCAACCCAACCGTCCAAAACAATGAACATCCCACAATTTATATATTTTTGTTAACGATGATTCTGTTACTATTGGAATCTAAATAAGACTGGTAAATATGGACTTGATCGAGCAGATTTTTATTTTCATACAACATTTGAACCGTTATCATTTAATAGGACTGTTTGTCAATAACAAAAGGACTCCAAGCATTAAACAATGCCTGATTCATTGATGCTATGAAATTGTAGAATGTGGATATCCAAAATTGTGTTAGTCGATTGTTAAATCAGCTGTTAGATCTTTTACTGTTCACTAATGTGGTATAAAAACTGCATATACGCATGGCTGGAATTACAATACCCAGCATGCTCAGATACCCACCTTGAACTGTAGCCAGTTTGTCAGGCAGATTGGCTTCTCGGCCATAAGAATTTTAAGATTTGATGGTCTCTTTTAAAGTTAAATCTACGCTACGGTTAGCTGCTAGTTAGCTAAATGAAAAGCAAAACCTGAATCTAAAGGTTTGGGCTTTAAAGCAGCAAGCTAGCCGTCTTGCCGTATTCCTGGCAACCAAGGTAAAATCTGTGACATTTAATAGATAACTAGCCATCTAAAAAAAAAAAAGGGTCATGGTTGACAAATGAGGTAGCCAGCTCAGAAAATGGGATTTGCATTTAAAATAAGCATGTATGAAACAATAAATTAGTCTACAAACATCTGCATGAACCAAATTGTCCCTGGAATTGGTTTGGAAACCATGCCAACAGAACATAAATTTCCATCACACCCCATGATACCAGGACTCCAAAGGCAGCCATGTTAAGGTAAATTGGTTTTGTATTCAAATGTATTTTAATGTTACAGTATAGTGGAGTTCCAGGTTTATACATTCATAAAATATAAAAAGTATTTAAATCGACAGCTGTGTCCACAGTCCTGCATAAATCACAGGGATTAAAGACCATGCACAATTTACTTCTCATTTGTTTTAAATTTTAAACAGAATTTAAATCCAAATTCTTTAAAAGAAAACTAAGGAAATTAAATTTGAGGTCAATAATGACAGATGCTCAAAATGCTCCCGTTAAGCCCAAAATAAGGCTGTAAGAAATATCGTATGGATCCCTGACAAACACGCGGTAAAACAGTGTACCGTTCTCAGATTTTGAACGAGTTCCCATTAATAAATATCTTTCTAACCCGCAGAAGTACTATAAAAGACTGAGGTTCTGCAATATAACCTGCGGTACATCGTTCGAGTTCCTGGTGAAAAATCATGTAACCAATTACAATGGACCGATTGAAACACACACACACACACACACACACACACATTTTTAAAATACGATTCATTGATGTAAAAGAAAGACGGCTAAAATGTATTTAAATGTTTGGTTGTGTGCCTAGAGCCCGTTTAAAAACAAGATAAATATTAAGTCGAAACACCGCTGTCAGGAAGCTCAGTGCTTTACTAGTCTCAGTGCAACCTTTTGGTGGGGGAGAACTCAACAGCTATGACGTCATTGAGGATGATGTAGAACGCCTCACTTCCAGGTCTGCGTCTCTTTATACCCTTAGGTTTCCTTTTTAAAGTCACAGAACCCCCCAGACTTTAGTACAATTTGTTTTTGTTTTTTATTTCAGTTATAGTTCATGAACAATTAGCATCCTGAATTGGAGAGAAGAAAAACATTTGGAACTAAAATTTGCAACTAGTAATTTCAGCCCATCTACGGTCTAAATCCTTTTTTTAGCTCAGCTAAGAAAAGACCGGCCTGCATAACAATGATTTGAAAAGGGTGGGAGACCACGACACCAAGTTCTAGATGTTTTCTTTCTTGATTGAGAAAAGTACCAACACAGACAAGATGTCAAAAAGAACCGTTCACAGGTCACAGAGCAACGACCACGAGGATTTTTTTTTTTTAAACATTGCGAAAGTTTGGTTGGAAATTTGATGTACTGGACGTACAGCAGACTTACAGTAGTACTAAAATGGCATTATCTTTGGAAAAATAAATGTTTCTCTATCCAAGCAAATGGGCGCAAACATGCACCCTCCCACTACCAGTAACCCCCACCCTGGCTCTGGATAAGACTCTGGATGACCCTCAGTAGCGGTAATGGTCGGGCTTGAAGGGTCCCTCCAATGGCAAGCCCAGGTATTTGGCCTGCTTGTCGGACAACTTGGTCAGCTTCACACCGAGCTTGTCTAGATGGGCAGCAGCCACTTCCTCGTCCAACTAAACCGGGGAACAAATAAAACGTCATCTCCACACATACACACACAAAAACATCACGTCATCACCACACATACACAAAAGCCAATGGTCAGTTGGAAGTAACTGAAGACATCTTATGAGCACCAACTTCAAAAGAGATAGCCCTACATTTCCCAACCAGTAACATGGCAATGATCGTGTGTGTGTGTGCGTACAAGATACAGCATTTAATTTTTCAATAAAGGCCGTCAATGAAAAAATTTAAAGAACATGATTTTTTTTTTTTTTCCCCCACTGAAGGAAAAATAAAAATTGGACGTGGATTTGCAAATGCGATGAACTCCCAGTGGCGGGTTGAGTAAGCAGCCGGGGCCGGGTTTTAAATCAAGCGTTTTGCAGTTCGTGCTGCTATGACCAGAATTCCTGCAAATCAGTGGACTCTCCAAGTGGATTCCTGGCAGTTTCCCCGCTCCGAATCTGCTGTAGTCCAACCAGGCCGTATGGCTTCAGTTAGAGGTCTCAAGATGTTCACCACAATCCATTTGTGCGTCACTCAATGCAGACAACCCGTTACACACAGCTGAACGCGAGCTCCGATCGCAAAGAGCGGCATCTGGCCGAATCCATACTTTCAATCCCTGGGACTAGCAAAAACCATCACTTAAAATAAATATTCACAGGAGCGAAGAGGTCACAGAGGCACGTTCGTGACCATTACCGTTCACTAGCGATTAAATCAGAGCTGAGCTGATATACAATCAAAGAAATATTAAATTCCGTTCCTTCTAATCAGACACCGACCCTAAAACAGCAGTACAACTTTTCGCCCCCGGTGTAAAATGCATGACGATAAATTTACGTTATTATTTACACATGTCCCAAACAACCACGTTAAACGTACCTTCTTAGGGAGGAAATAGACACCGAGTGGATACTTGCTGGTGTTGGTCCACAACTCTATCTGGGCCAGCACTTGATTGGTGAAAGAGTTACTCATAACAAAACTAGGGTGACCCATAGCACAGCCCAGGTTGACCAGACGGCCCTCTGCCAGTATAATGATGTGACGCCCATTCTTTAAACGATAGCGGTCCACCTGAAAGGACAGAGAGAGAGATTTAGCCTCGGCGCATGGATTTAAAAAGCAAGATTTTTTTTAACCCAGATTTCTACTGATCCTACTTTGATAACCTATACAGAGCGAATGTCAATGTTTTTCTTGGCAAAATGCAGATAAATATATTCAAAAATTGTTCATACAAGACTGAACAGAAAGAAACGCGATGTCCTTTCTGGTACAGTCAATGGACAGTTTGAACAAAGCCCTGCGTCCAACTTTCCTTTACGAAATGAAGAGAACTGCAGATGCCAATGGAAGGAGCAACCCCCAAAGGGGCTTTGCATTGCATTAACTGGAATGGGAACCTGACATCTTTGGACATATAGGAACTATAGAGCCAATTGTGTCATGAACTATAGAGTCAATTATCCTGGCAGGAGCTGCACTGACAGTGACATATCTACCCAGTTTAAAGCTTAAATTATCCTCACTGGACAAGTTTCACGGAGGAACTGCCAACGCCCTACTAGCGTACACTCCAGCCTCGACGTACTCCCATTGCCAGAGGTACGAATTGAGACGTATTTTTTAAAAGTGGAAACTGAAAAACGGTGCCTGCCAGAATACAGACAAGCCCGTGAGTAGCGTTTCAGCTTCGATGTCAAACGCACTCCATTCTAGCTCGGTATCTCAAAGCGATCGGTTTCAAAACAAATTGATCACCAACCCAATAATAGAGTCGTCCATTAGAATGAAGTTAAAAATACCACATTGCACAAAGGCTGCCAAAAGTATTAGGATTTGGCACCCTTTAGGAAGACTTGGTATTAGTATTGTGCATAAAACGTCCGTCTTCAATGTAAGGGACACTTAACATTTAAAATCTGATTAATCAGTAAATTAATCAAATAATGGCAATAGAAACAACCAGGATGGTACGCCAGTCCATCACAGGGCCTGGGACACAACACCTGGTCTTGTGAGACACCAATAGAAGTTTAATAATATTGTAAACGGTGAACTGCAGTCCCGCTTTGGCGCCCTCTGCTGAAACGTTTTGTTAATGCAGACCAATGACAGGTGTTTCTGAAATCTCGTAAGGACAGGTGCCAGCTCAATTTGAACGTTGAGCAATTCTAAAAACGCATCTGTAAAACGTCCTTATTGATAATTAGTATGCGGTGAGGTTTCCAATTAAATATATACATGATGTGTAGCCTGTGTACAAGAACATGAAACACAGGTTAAATTTGTCTCAAGTTGTTTTAACTACATTGTATAATAAAGCTGATCATCCTCGATCCTCCATCACAATCATTAATCCAGGCAAAGCCTTTTTTATTTTAGGAATAAGGGTTTTATTTCTTAATACTGACATGCATTAATGTCCTCACAACAGTTTATTTCAGAAAATTTGACTGTTGGAAAACCCACTACTACAGAAACCAAAGCATTCACAGTTAGTTCTCCTCTGTATGCAACACAAACAAACATCACACAATTTGAGTTGTCGATTTTAACCTCCGTATTACAACATCTTTCATAAAATGAAATGGAGACGTACCTGAGCTTTAACGTTGATCTTCTCCGATGCATTATCATTTAGCCACTTCACGTCAATTTCACAGTCAAAGTGGCCAATGTTGCAGACGATGGAATCATCTTTCATCTTTTCAAAGTGCCTGTCAAGAAGAAAGGGGCATATTGATGCACTGCACCCACATGACAAGACCTACACTTTCATTAAGCTCATAAACAGAAATAATGCCAACTGTTTCCCCCTTTGGCTCATTATAGGTTACCTGCATGTAAAAGTAACATATTCACTAATAAATAACATTTTACTAAGCTTTTAGAACTCTGTCCCCTTGTTTTTTTTTAAATATTATTTTCCCGTTTTAAATCAAAATACACCAGCATAACTTTAGCAATACTGTCTCCAGTGCAACACATAGCTCTTTGCTCACAAATGAACATAAAAATTAAATGCACGTACTGAGGTATGAAAAACCCTCAAATCTATCACACCGTTTAACGGAAAAAATCATTTAACATACAGTGCTTTTCTAGAGAGAAGTTCTATGTGAAGAAAAATACAACTCTAAAATAATGAACAGATTCAAGAACTTTAATGCTTTCTTATGAGAATTTGATGCATGGCGAGTTAATTCGGAAAGGATAAAATTCAGCACACAGCCATTCCATTAAAAACTATTAAAATAAACCTGGTGTGGCAAATTTCATCCTACCCGTTGCCTTATGCCATGCAGAACCCTCGTGTCGGCCTGACATTTAGTAAATATTTACTAATCATAGTGAATATTTACTAAACGTAGTGAATATTTACTAAATGCGCATTGGGGCATACGCGTGTGCGCGCGCGAAAACAGAGACAACCGAAACTAAAGAGTTAAAATCCACTCTCCCCCTTGACTTGTCACAGTAAGTACTGGAGATATAGAGAAGGACTCACAGGCAGGGTTCAACATCTGCTGCTAACGTCAAACAGCAGTCCGTACAGGACACGTGAAGCCTTCGCCCAACCCCATTCATCAAAATAATCAGACAGGGAAACATCCACAAGAAAGTGTAGCATAAATAGGACACCGCTGGTCCCAACAAATCAGGAGACCAAGCACATCATTCGATGGTCTGGTGTACGTCCCCCCCCCCCCCCCACCCCTGTTCACATCCACAATTTAACTGAATCAGCCTGAAAGGCCAGAAATGGGTCATGATAAGGGTACCATATGCAGAGGCTGGTCTTACACAAACCTGGGAAACAGGAGGTGAAAATAATACTAAAAAGGACAACGGAATGTTCAATTCTAAAAGACACGAGACCGTCTGTTCTTCGACTAAAAAAAAACCTGGTTAACACGTTGGGTGCAAATTGACTTTCTGACCAGCTGTTTTTGAACCAAGTATTAGAGCTTCAATAAATTTGATTTGTTGCTTAAGGGGGGGGGGGGGCGCAGATTGCAGGCCAGATAAATTTTCATAGCTCTTAAGTATAAAATATCACCCATTACATGAATCCTGAAAAGTGAGAGAATGTTATCCATTAACTGGTTGTTCATCTGCTTCTTTCCTGGAAAAAGCACCTAAAACCACCTAAACTAGAAAATAATTTATTACAAGCATTTAAAAAAATGATGTTTCAGACCAAGCACTAACCTTCCCATGATAATGTCCTCGCAGCCTGTTGTCGTCACAAAGATGTTCCCTTCTTTGCAGGCCTCGTCCATGGTAGTGACTTCGTACCCTAAAAATACCAAACCACCAAAATTATCTGTAGACCACCGCCAACTAACGAAGCGTTCACACACAGACGATTCTCCACCGTTCGCCATGTTCCACAGCAATACACCAGAGGAGAAACGTTTCTAAAATAAGTAGTTTTTGCATGGTGCCATTAAAGGGAACCATTTCTGATATTAGGCAGTGGAATGATTTAATTAAAAGCACTACAGCTCACTCACTCACTCTCTCGCTGCCTTCTTGCCCCCCAACACCACCCCTACAGTAGCCACACCCACCTTCCATGGCAGCCTGCAGCGCGTTGATGGGGTCGATCTCCGTGACGATGACCCTTGCGCCAAAACCACGAAGCGCCTGCACGCAGCCCTTGCCCACGTCCCCGTAGCCGGCCACCACAGCCACCTTTCCAGCGATCATCACATCTGTGGCCCGCTTGATTCCGTCGATCAGAGACTCGCGGCAGCCATACAGGTTGTCAAACTTGCTCTGAGTGACACGGAGTGAAGAGGTGGGGGGGGGGGGGGTTAACGGTGTCTCCGTGGGCGAATTTGCAGCGTTGCGCAATACACATCGCGAGGCCAAGTGACGGGGTCGTGGAGTTCACCTTAGTGACAGAGTCGTTGACGTTGATGGCTGGCACTTTAAGCTCACCCTTCTTTAACATCTTGTACAAGTTGTGAACGCCCGTGGTCGTCTCCTCCGAGATTCCCTTAATCCCTAGATGTGAGAAAAGAGGAATTTTGGGAAGGACTATAATATTTCTGACAGCTGCCAGTCAGACAAAGGCGAGCATCCGATTACAGTTCAGTCAGAGATTCAGCTCATTTCCGAATTCACGCTTCCCTGCGAGCAAGGAGGACACTCACCATGATATACTGCACAAATGACAAAATCTTTCAATAAACTCTCGCCAGGCATGTTTTACAAACAGCACTCAAGTCCTAAGAACATTGTACAATTGGGGGCCGTGTTGACAGAGGATTGAAACCTGGCCCATAAACACTGCCCTCAGATGCCCCCAGCTGGCTGGCTTTTTGTCTGCGAGTCAGGGTTTCCAGCTTAGTTCTGCGCAATCAAATGGCTCTGCATAGGCTTTGTGGAGATATGCTACCATCTAGTGACTGTTTCACGTTACGACAACTACCACTTCCAATGACCACCCAATCAGCTACAGAGCAACTAGACCCAAATTTTGACATTCTACAGTTTTTTATATTTAACCATTTTCACATTTCAGAGGATATAAAGTGCCAATATAAGCAAAAGACCAGATTAAATTAACATGAACAGTTAAAAAAAAGAAATATATATATATTCTTTAAACAAATCTACATCTATAGTATGAACATTTGGAACAGGAGTTGTAGGTCTTGTCAATCACCCTTTTCCAGATCGTCCGTTTTGAGGTTTAAGAAGTTGGCATTGACTACAATCGTTTCAGTTTTATCATGCACTGGTGCATGCACTTTGATTTCTTCCAAAACCGGCTTCCTGCATGCAAGCCAGCATTATATCATAAATGTATGCTTTTCGGTTTGAAGTTACCATTGAACTAGTTAAAAAGTGCCTAGGACTACGCCGGGCCCCGAGCCTCCATTTCCCAGCATGCCTCTGGAAATACTGCAGCAGTCTCTCAAGGCCTACTCCTGCAATCATTGAAAACCCAGAACCATTGCTGGCTGTTCCTAGAAGCTTATCAAGTCATTGGGAAACGGGCATTTTCCATGTTCCTGAAAACAGCTAATGACGCACAAGGGTCTGGGAATGTTGCAGTGTAACTGGCAGCGGGGGGAAAAAACAAGGCAGGTTTTTAAATTTTTTTTAACCAAAATCCAGTAATGTGC
>JAOVYW010006654.1:15668-37292 GCA_025775045.1 Hiodon tergisus
TTGCAGTGTAACTGGCAGCGGGGGGAAAAAACAAGGCAGGTTTTTAAATTTTTTTTAACCAAAATCCAGTAATGTGCAGTGGAATTGACTCAAACATTCCAGTTCATTTCATTCCCAACTAAGGGCCCTGAATTTGGCCAGTATGGCTGACACATACCTGTTAAATGAGCGGCTTCAAATTTATACTGATCAGGAATTGTTTTTAAAAAACTTCACTGTTCACTGGCAACAGACACATTTTAAAAACTCCATTAAATCAGCGCTGCATCTCTGACACGGCTCCGTCTATGGATGCAATAACATCCTCTGAGACTGCAGACAGCAAGAGGAATGAAATCCTAATTTAGTTTGGCCACATCAAAAATCTCACTCTCTCACACACACTGTCTTTCTCAGTCAAGTGTCGGCAACTATATGACATGTGTATAATATTGTTTTAGCGCGCAAGACTGCTGCATTTTCTCCATATCGTCACATCAAAAGGAGACGAGATGGCTAGAGACGGCAAGCCCTTGTCACCAAATCAGCTCTTTTTTACACGCCTACATCCTCACGATTAGCACGCCAGGGTGGCAGCATGGAACAACGGTGTCCAACACCAACGCCTTGCAGGTCCACTTAAAATGCCAGTTCACGGTAGACTACAGTAGCTGGCTGACGCAAGTAATCTGATATTACGCAAGAACAGTTAACCCCCAGCATTACGTGGCTGCACGTCAACCCGTGTAGCCAATTAGGGGTTTTCTTTTCAAATATACCCATTCATATACGCTGCAATATGATTGGCTGTCAAGCATTCTGCAATTTTGGTCAGGCCTTTAATAAACATGTGATTCGCATTTACCAAGAAGAATTTTGAGTATTGTTCTTACAAGTCCTACAATCTCAATTTAGGGTCAAAGTTCAACTGCATGCATTTTACATTTTTTGTGAGATATTACTACAAAATGTAATACTCATTTTAAAAGTCCTACCCATAGAAACCATTTATATTGAAGCAATTTTCCCCAAAAATTTTAAATAGAGAAATTTGATCTGCCTGATGAGCAGCTCTTTGGCATGTGGATGTGGCAACTTTACCTTTGGAATGTCATGTCAAACTGGTCCATAGATACCATGTGAAACACGTGTGTCATATTTACCTGCTAACAATTTGGGGTACTTCTGGTGAACCAGGTTGGTGAGGTCACCACCGTCATCAAGGATCATGTTGAGTGGCTGACCGTCCTTGAAGTAGATGGTCTGTTCAATACACCAGATATACTCCTCATCTGTCTCCCCCTTCCAGGCATACACTGCAAGAGAGAGAGAGAGTCTATTCAGAGACCGCTCACTCAGCCAGAACCACACCACCTTTGGTACCACCTGGTCCTGTCTGAGAGGTAGATATGGCTGCCCGAGACACATCAGTCAGATACACCTCAACGCACAGACACAGTGTGTAGCTGTGTAGAACACTTCTGTCCCCAATCTCAGGCTTAAATCGTTTGTCATATGTGATAACGGTTGTCTAAAGAGTAACGGGTGAGAGCTAACGTTTGTCAATACGCAGCTACGCGGTGTGTGTGTAGATCACCCAAACAAATCACTAATCTGGAAAGCCAAGCAATGGGGCAACGAGCAAAGTCTTGAGCGCTCGCTGGATTGAATGCTAAACCTTCTAAGCATCCATAAAATGATTAATAAGTACACACAAGAGGGTGAGAAACACTCCATACAAAGCCAAGTCGTTGAGCAACAGCGCTATTGCTAACACAAACGGCACCGTTGTTTGAACATGCACAGAAAATCCCGTGATCCGCATTACGAACGTGCTAATCAAGTCGAACCTTCCAACGGCACCCTTCGTTCACAACTCCCTCCTCCTTAGCAAGGCTGGGCAGAGGAATCTCCTGCACTTTACACTGGCCTTATCTGCGAGTAGTGCATGGGAAAGGGCCAGACATGGCCCTGAGTGAATCGGAAAGTTAACAGAAATCAATTCCGTTTTCTCACCTGGAACTCCAGCCTTGGCGATAGCTGCTGCTGCATGGTCCTGCGTGGAGAAGATGTTACAGCTGGACCACTGGACCTGAAAGCGAAGAGAGACAAAACCTGGCTCACCTTACACAGCATTCCTTTCCAACTTCAATGAAGCCATGGACACTACAATTCCCTGAGCCCTAGAATAAAAACTAGCCCGTAAAAATGGGGGCGGTAAACCATTATTTTAACCAATAGAGATATGCGGGTGTGACATCATTTTAGGCTATTCAAAACGCAAACTCAAACTCAAACTCAAATGCACAGTAGGGGCTACTGAAATTTAAAACACCGACTCATTCACACAACGTAAATAACAAAGTGGGTCAGTAAAAATAATTAAATCTAAGTTGGGAACTGCAGGCTTCTTGATCCTGTAAATATTTAAATGACTAAACAGAACTATTAAACAGCTAGTCGCCCCGCATAACTTCTCCACAATATGTGTCGTTTGTGCGGGGGCATTTTGACAGGACTTGAGCTGAATATAAACAGGACAGGAATACAACGTCGCAGCTTTATTACGATACCTCTGCTCCTAAGACCTGCAGGGTCTCGATCAGCACAGCCGTCTGCAGCGTCATGTGGAGACAGCCGGCAATGCGGGAGCCCTTCAGCGGCTTGGTCTGGCCGTAGAGCTCCCTCATCTTCATCAGCCCGGGCATCTCATTCTCTGCGATGTCGATGGCCTTGCGTCCCCAGTCTGCCAGGCTGATGTCAGCTGTGGCAAGGCACCGCCAAAACACACGCGCGCGCACACATTAAACCTTCCGCGTATAATCAATGCCTCCACAGTGCACGGGACTGGACAAGTCAAAATATGCTTATTGGCTGCCTCCGTTGTGGTCCAACACTGCACCTGCTCTGAGTGGGCTCAATAGCAAGTCTTTTGTGTAGAACAGGTGCAAAGAGTCGGAGCCTTTGCACTAGCACTCTGGGAAATACGCTACTCCATTTGGTTTCTCAAATATGTACTTACGCTGCACATTGCTTAGCTATTCAGTTACAGGGAGTTATGTGGCAACTTGTGTGGTTAGTTGAAGAGAAATCTAGCACAAATATATCATCAATGAGTTAAAACTCCTACGAGAGCCCACCGCACATACACACAAACGCGTTTGTGTGTATCGTGAAGTTCAAAGTTCATATTTGATCCGCCCACGTGCGCACTTTAAACAGCGGCTAATAGTATTAAATTTCACCTTAAGGCAACCGGTCAACGAAATCTGGCGGCGTCTCGTATTGCATCTTAGGTTGTGTAGTTTTTTAACTAAGCCGGTGTAATAGGCTTCAAGTCTCTGGGCCATCCGAATTGACTACAATGGCCCATGGTACAGATCAGACGAATGATTTCTTTTACAGGAAGCCATGCGCTCTTGAGATATGGCGAAGTGTTACATATGTACTTCGCCTTCTCGCCATGTCTATGAAGTTGCATTGCATCTAGTTACAATAACAAATGCATCGAGACATTACTATTTTACAGGAGATTCCAAGTCCAACAATCGCAGTAAAATACAACAAAACACTCGAACCTCAAACGGTATTCTTTGAGCGAAAGAACCAACATACAAGTTATAAATGCTGAATTTCAATTAATTGAAATGCTATCAACTTCAATGCTTACTCTTACATCTACTAACATTTTTGCAAACGATAGTCAGGATTTATGATGTGCGATAGATACATATTTGATCGTGCACACACAAGGCGTAGTCGACTTTAGGAAGTGGCAAGCGTTTGTAGCTAATGGCTAAGAAAACGTAATACTTACCGACTTTGAAAGGGAGTTTCTCCGACATGTTTATTTTCTGTAGTTTAAAATCTGATGAATTTACTTAATAGCCAGCCACTGACAGGAGTAGGAAAGACCCCGTTTTCGAAGATTTCATATTAAGTACGGGTTTATTTACATATTAATGAGCCCGTTCTGCCAATCAAACGTTTTACTGCGGTAATAGGCCAAGCTGGTCCCTGCCTCTCAGAGCGAAAAAACGACTTTGGACTGCCTTGAAGGCAGCCAATCAGAGTTCCAGGATCGCAGTGGGTGTGATGGGAAAAAAAATCATGCTGGCGCGAGAAAGCAAAGGCAAGTTCAATACTATTAGTTATTATTTATTTCTTTGGAGTTTATGGGTTATTTTTTTGTTTGTCAACCGGCAAGGATAAACATATGAGATAACTTAGTGAAATGCGCTCATTGAATATATCATGACAGAACAAAATAGCTGGAAAAATGTTTTACATTTTAGTTGCAGTACACAGTTACGTATTTGCAAGCAAAACCTCTGCTGCCCGCGTGAAGTCTTGGCGCTACGTCTAAAAAAGATCTAAAATTACTCGTTTCACATTCATACAATGTCATTAACACCATGAATGTTTCCTTTTCAAATAATATAGGCCAATTATGAAAAATCTAGAAAATAAGTTTAGAGAATATGATGACATTACACTCTGTCACTGAAAGCGACTGTACTGTCATAATGATAATAAATCTTGATTTTGCAAGTTCGTAGTACACACGCAATCATTTGTCGAGGCACGTCACAGCAAGTTGCATAAACCCGGGGCCTGGTCTTCCAGCGCCAGTCTGTTTTGTTTGTTGTTCCACTGGGCCTCTTTATTAAATTGAACAAATTATGGTTATAAATTACGTCACTTGGTATTTACAAGTATAAGAAAGATGGTAATGAGTGGTAGGTGAAAAATGTGCAGTCTATGGCGATCGAGGACCGGGGTTGCCTGGTGAAACCATGGCGTAACCACTCACGTAATGCGGGGGTTCTGAGAATAGTGGGGAGTTATTTTGAAGAACCAATGGGTATATAGAACCAAGAGCCCCACGAGTTCTCTCTTTACTCTAATCTTAAATCAGATTTTAAATCAAATTGTTGGCAACATTCCAGTTAATCGCTGAATTGATATGTATAGAAAGCGACATCGAGGTAGTAATTGTCAGCTATTCGGTAGTAAGCTAAATACAGAATGTTCAGTGATTCTCACACACCAGTAGCTCCAAGACTATGTTAAAAAAATATCCCTCTTATGGATATTTCAAACTTGTTGAATGAAACCATTGCATTTAATTAATTTTAGTATCAAGTGAATTGACATCAGGGTGTCAGTAGATATGAAACTCACTTATTCATCGTAAAATGTCCTACTGTTATTTTAATATGGACTGTGTTGAAGTCGGGTATTTTACTAGCTCCGCTGTCACGGCTTAACCTGTTAACTTTTCGTAATTACACAACTTTCTATAAAAATAGTTATGGACTTCCTCAGTTTTTAGACAATTTGAGCCTTTTTTTTGTGCATGTGACATTACTTTTACTGTAAATGGATATGCATCTTTAAATACAGTAGAATTATTACATAAAATTATATATATATCATATTGTCAGCTAATCCTACTCAATTTTGTCAAAGTATTATGTAATGCAATAAATTTAATTATTTGTCAAAAGTTTAATTGAGGCGTACCATAAGAACAAAGAGAGCTATTGATAGGTAAAATGAACAGATGAAAAGAAATTAGGAAAGTAAAGGCTGAATAAAAAGACAAGGTTGGAATACAAATAAAAGTCAATATTTCTAAGCACGTTAATTTTAACTTAATCACCATTCATTTGTTTCTGTTTTAATTCCCACTCTTAACCCTCTAAGAATTTACAAACAGCATATACATTTTTTTTTTTTTTTTTTTTTTTACAATCCGAGGAACTAGACAGTTAGCAGGAAAATAAAACCTTAAATACCAGACTGAGATACAAAGATTTTGGGAAATGTTAACAAAACGATTACATGAAATGAACCTAATTCTCTCAAGATCTTTGCATCTGGACAAACCATTCCCTCTAGGCATTTAGATACACACAAAACCCCAAAGTCAAGCATGTAAATTGTGTTTGTAAACTTCAAAAACACCAAAAGTGAACTCAAAAGACCCTTCCACAGACATTATGCCTTCTTTTATAATGTTAATATGATTCTTTGAGAGGACACACACACACACGCACGCACACACGCACGCACGCACGCAAATACCAGTCAACTACAACCAAACAAAAGGTTAGCACGTTCATATCTCATAACTCATTGACCCGCTTACACAGTGGGAATCAAATGCCGTGGTTGTTCCCAGCGATGGGTCAACATTTTAACTGACATCAAAAGAAACGTTTTAAGTGGTAAGGGCAATTTTTAGAGAAGGTTCTATGAACACTGCAGCCTGTGAGTGGTCACGTTCCGAGTATCTGTTCAGGTATCAAACTTGTACCCATCCCAACCCAGCACAAGACGGACAGATTAAAAGGAGTCAAATTTCGTAACCTTTTAGCTAAGAAAATGTTCCTTATGACTAATCCATGAAAATAAAACTGCCAATACCAATCCTGATGTCGAAAAGGAAAACAATTCTGCTTAACAAACTCAAGAATGGACCATTTCCATCTATTCAACAAAAAATGCCGCTCCCAGTTAAAACCATGATGATTTTGTTATTCTAGCAGTTATAAAATTATAGCAACGATTTCCAATTTGAAGCAGAGTAGTGTAAGGTTCAGGTAGTTTATGGATAAACCACAAACACCCTTTGCTGCTTTAGGCCGGTTTTGGAGTGTTCCTTCCCCCCCCCCAACTTAATTCACTATTCTTCCCAAACGCAAAACACCCACACTTAAACAGATAGTCCTTTCTTTTCGTTTAACCATTACATTATAATTCTGTGTGACTACATGGCTTCAGCCCAGGCCTCCAGATCCTTAATATCATCCTCGTCTTCCTCTTCCTTTTTCTTGGCTGGAAAAAAAATAAAAAGAGAGAGAACAAACGGATCGATAAAGTGGCATTAAAAAGGCTGACGTAAAATAAAAATAAGAGTTGGTCAAGGAGTGAAAATAAACAAATGCACAGATTGATCCCAGACAACCCAGACAGCAGGCAGAGCAGAGTGAAGCAGCCTGTTAGCGTAATCCAATTAAAGTGTAATGGGGCGGGTCCGTCGCGCACATGCGCACCATGCGGTGCACCAAAGGGCGCAACACTATCCCCTTCTATTCCACAGAAGAGCCACTTCCATAGATCGCTGTAAATTCACGGTACGATGAAATACATATTTCAGGCAATTCTGTCCACAACAGGCAAAATATTACGCGCTAATGTGGACCTGATGCACATTAATTGTAATTTAAATGAAATGACGGGTGCTTCTGTTTCTTACAGATTTTTACACAAATGGTCACAGCGGTCCGCTGTTTTTAAATAACTTTCAGTGACATCATTAATAACCTTTCTTGTTTCCTCCAGTTCTTCTCTGTTAAACGCAGGTGTGCCATATCAAATTACTTTCCATTACAAATATTGGAGTGTAGTTGCGAAACATTAGCGGTAAAACAAATGGTATTGAATATACAAAGGACAGGTACATTTCACTACATTACATGGAAACCGAGAAAAAATTACTATTCTTTAAAATATAATATACATTTAGCCACTTGCCTGTAATCTTAACAATACTGAGCTAGTAACTAGCTACACATTACAGTGTACACTACACGTTTTACTAACACAGTTAAATTTACATTCCACATGCCATCGCGAGTAAAAACACAAAAGATAGCTTCTTAATTTGGTGAACCATTCCTGTTACCACATTAAAATAATATTTAATTAGGCCTCATATCTTAAAACTGTTCCTGTACATATGTGGAGGAGAGCCCCGGATTATATTAGGAGACCTTACCTGGTCTGGCAGGTAATGATGAGGATGGCACATTTGGTAGGGGTACATTCTCTGTGCCACCAATTTCCAGCAGGTTTTTGTCTAACTCTTCTTGTTCCAATTCTTCCAATTCAGCCAAAAGTTCGTCCTGGAATTAATGGTAATCAAAGCATGCGCTCACATTTCCATTCAGTCTACACAAAATGCCAAACACACATGTTTACCTCAACGTGTAGCCGACATTATGAAAAATGACAAGAAACTAAAGCTAATGCTAACGTTGAAGCTGCCTGATCCCAACAAATGCTTCCACCTTACCTCATCAAAATCCTCTCCAAATCCTACAGGTTTGGAAATGGCATCTGAAATCTCCTGTGCCAGTTCTTGCTGCTCTGTGATGTCATTCATTAAATCATCCACTTTGTCGATGTCCCTAAAAAAACGACAGGAAAAGTTCGACTCCAGCATGGACACAAACTTTACAGGAGATAGTCTTTCTCTTAAGGATGAGAAATAGCACCTATATTCTTAAAACGTTAAGAGAACATTGCGACGGTTTTAAAATTGAAACTGTTATAAGTGCAGTAAGCTAGAACCTTAGCTCGCTAGATGATACCCATTAATGACACGCTTACTTAATATTTTGAAGGATCTAAAAATAATTATATGCTGGATATTAAAGCTCAGATACGTCAAGTCAGATTTCCTTGGGAGGGGGAGGGGAGGACAGTACTAGTACGAATACTCCAAGTCAGCGGTTAGCATTAGCATTCATTTCATGGTTAAAAGGGGAGTAGAGGAAAATAACGAAGGGAAGATTCACATGTTTTCATGAGCAGCTTTCATGGCCTTGGCAGCTAAGCCCATGTTCTTCAGCACTTCAGTGTTGGTGTTGGCATTCTCCAGGGCCTCCCTCTGAAACTCGATGGTGGACAGCGTGCCGTCTATCTGAGCCAGCTGCTTCTCGTAGCGCTTCTTGCGTTTCAAGGCCTGCAGAGCAGCTACCGTCGGGGGAACAGAAAGTTTGTCAGGAAACCCAGAGCCTGGGCACGCGCAATCCCGAGTCCTACCAACTACGGCAGTAACGGTACAAGGTAGCAGTCAAGGGTTTGGGCAGAGCTGCAGAGGAGACCACAACCCCATCACATAATTATAAATCAGAGCTTTACAATTACAGATTTATAGAACACATTATTAATCTACAGTGTTCTGATCGATAAGAACTCATCCATTACAACCATACATTGTTTTATGCAATAAGCCATTGTAGATTAATACAGAAACCAGCAGGATGTAGCAAGGTAAAAGCCCCAACCCTAATTAATGGGAGTGCCTAATAAAGTTTAATAAAGACACCAGTTAACAAACTTAGTCATAACTGACACTGCAGAAAATGTGCAAAGATTTGTTATGGAAACTTATAACAATAAACCATATTAGTTATTTTGTTTTTTTTCAGGGGTACCTAGCATTACCTTCATCCATTAATTTGTATTAATTTATTAACACACCAAACATTTCACTGTTCTATCCTATGGGATTTTAAGAGATCTTACTTTCAAATATGTGCCACATGAAGTTGTGAATGTCATCACTTTCCAGAATTTCAAATGAGTCATTCCCTTCTAATCATATGGCCTTTAGTCCCAGAGGTACAATTACTTTTAAGGTGCACAGTTCCATTCCTCAGTGTACCTCTCAACTAGCATTCTGTAAAGTAAGGTTTGCCAGGTCAATTTTTTTGGAACTCCCCCCTCAAAAGCGAAACAAACTGAATATTTTCCAACGTGTTTTAAACCTGTGGTGCAGATACAATAAGATAGATACAAGAACTACACGAGCTGAAACTGAACTGAAATCCGAAGTCCAGCCATAATTATGGGCCTAACAAACATCAGATTATAGTTTCTATACCGACAACTTCGTATTAACTTCTCATTATAAAACTTCTGCGACTAATTTAGCTGCATTAATCATTGTTAGTTCACTATCTTCGATTTGGCAATTGGCTGAAATCTCGCAAGAGTCTACAGCTAATAAACGGATAAGAATAGGTAGTTGGGGCCGGTAGTTCAGCGACGACGAGAAAAGATAATAAACAAATCCAACTGACGTTCTCAATCTTTCCTACTAGTACTAACTCGTGACGGTAACACGCTGACAAACCAGAAATATCGAACACACAATTTCTATTGATCGATGGAAACATCGTTAGCTGATATAAATCGGAAGTATATCAGCATTAGTATGCCACACTGCAGTGCGAAATGTCACGTCTAGAAAGAAATGTACATTGCAGCACCTTACTAACTATGGAACTCCGTGCTGTGTATCATAAACACCAGCTAGCTAGCTAAAGTAGTTATTTCCTTCTTTCTGGCTATGGTGTTCAATTGGGTATTTAAACCCTCTCAGACACGGCCTCACCTCGTTTGTTTTTGGTGCCGTTTTTCTTTGCTGTAATAAGTTCTTGGTCTATTTTTTTTTCTAGAAAATCCTGTTTCTTCGTCAACATTTCCTCCGTGTCTCGAAGTCGTTGGATCGCCTCTTGCGGGCTCGGAGATTTTCCTCCCTTTCCCCCGCTGCCAAATAACTTTCCGATCAAAGACATTGCGAAACTTAAAAATAACTGACAATATATATCGGTCTCAAAAAAAAAATAACAAGAGAAATCGTATTTGTAGGCGGCGGTTTGACTGTCAGTAGTTGCGGTCCTGTTGTTGTTATTTCTGCTTCCTACTGCCTACCAGGCCTCGTGATGTCAGCACGTCACTAGGGCGTGTGTCACGCTATATCACTGCATCGCACAAGGGACTTTTCCTTTTTCCCTAAACTTTGACTGGCAGGCTGATCTTCTAATATACATTTCTAATATAATATATTTCTTATAACAACTGTTTTAGATCATGGTCAGGTGTTAGTTAGATTTAGCTAACTAGTTATGTTTAACTTAGGAATCTTACAGGGAGTTGATTAGCTGGTATGGTTTGAAAGGTCTACAATTTATTTTTGTGTTGTATTATTGCATTACTGTAATTAATGTATTAACGCCTTATTGCTTATAAGCTTTTGCTTAACTGCTGTTTAGTTTATACATTACATTTCCTTTTGTAAATATACACCAAGCTGGAATATGTAATCACACTCACTAGCAAACTTATTTATTTATTTATATTTATTTACTTACTTACTTCATACTTTGCACTGCCAATTAGGGTCGCTTCTGCCACGAGATTGTATTCAGCCCTATTCATTGAGGTCAAAAATGCTTTGGATATGACTAAGATCACAAAGTATAAAAATTTGAAAGTAAAAGCCTACGGGACCCACAAATGAGTCCTGTGATCAAAGTTGTCTTAACGTTAAGTGGGTGTCATTGATCAAAGGCCCCTCTGGGGGCAGGAAAGATACCTCGGAGTCCAGAGTCAAGGTGGCTTACGGTTAAAGAAAGCCTGAGGGTCAGGAGGTCTCGAGGCAAAGAGGAAGTCTCGCCTCTGTCAGGGCTTAATCAGCTTACGTCTCCAGCAGTTCTGAGGCACGCTCCCAGTTCCAGACATCAAAGCCCCTCAGTGATAAAAATGTGATTTCAACTTTACAGGGTTCTCGTTTCCTTCAATATTAAAAAATGTTTTTAATGCCTTTTGATTAAGGGTCTTTTGGTTTGACTAAAATGCCATGTTGACTATGCCACCCTTGTTTTTTCGAAGGTCGAAAGCCTGCTTCTTCTCTGGGCAATCTTTGTGAATACTCATAGTCATTATTTTGTGAATAATGTCTGCATACTTCGTAAAAGGGCTTACATTCTCATTTTCATGTAAATGTAAGATACTCTGAATAAAGCTTATGTATAAATAAAGCTTACACACTTTTGTTCTGGATAAGAGCGTCTGCTAAAAGCCTAAAATGTAAATGTTTGGAGTCTGGTTAAAACAGGTTATGGTTGGCTTTCCCTAAGCTCGGCGTACTAAATTATTTTTTTTATTTTTTTTGTCGTCTGACTGCTTAAAGTGGTCATTATTCTTTGCATTTTTACTGTTGTTTTCTTCTGTTGGAATGGGGGGCAGAGGGTCCTTCACTGCGGGGGGCAAAAGCATGGTCTGGTGTAATGGGTGCATTCGGGAGAGCTTGGCCAGCTTAAGCCAAATCTGACTACGGGCCGTCACCAGAGGACGCACATTCCTGCCGTTGCGTGCCCGAGCAGTCTGGTCAGCTCCGGGTGGTGTTCATTTGAAGCTCCTTCAGCAGGTCAGGGTGGAACCCACTGTAGGCCGAGGTCAATGAGTTGGAGCGATATGTACCCAGCGCAGTTGTGTAGCTTCATAAACGGGCTGTAATGGTGATAGGAGCCTCTCGTAATCTTGCCTTGCTTACTAGGGCAAGCGGCACCTTTGTACAGCAGGAAGAGGTCTCTGGGTAGGGCTCGCACTGGAACACTTGTGAGACTACAGGCGTGAAGGGGGCGAGGCCTAACTTGGCTGCGTCACGCAGTCTGCAGAGCTCATCAACAGAGCTTAGGACTGCCAGGGACGTGGTTGGGTGCTGCCGAGTGGTCCGCAGCTCATGCCAAAAATCAGGATGGATGGAGGGGCTTTCCGTGGAGGAAACCAGCCATGTGGGAGAGATGGACAAGCTCTCTTCCAATGAGATTGGCCAGGACATGCCAAGGGCATGACCTCAGATCGCAGATAAGCGCAAGGAATAGGGAGAGAAGGGGGGTCTGGCTGGTCTTCAGACCTGAAGGAGCTGAGCATCTGAGGAGCTGTAGCAGATTGCATTAGGCTCTTCCTTGTCCACACTTCCATTGCAATCGCAAAACAATCGCAAAAAAGACTTCAGAAACATAAACATAAAACAAAAGAAGAATAAAAGTAGAATTAGAAGAATTCCTTCCTTTATGAGTTTTGGTTTTATGGTTGTGGCCAGTCAAAAATTTTGTATATCCATATAGCGAGACCAAGTTTTAAACACAGGCTTCTGTGCACTCACAAGGCCACAAGGACTAAACTCAGGAGTTTAGTCCTAGCGGGGAGATGGGGCAGTGTGGTCCTGGCTGGCCTGGACATATCGGACAGGAGCAGGTAAAGATGGATGTGACAGATGAGTTATGGTGGGGAGGCAGGTGGCGGTGTGACATTTCAAAAGATCATTTATTTAATCTAATCCAGATTATATTACCACAATTATCTTTTATTCTGGCTTCCCAAATCAGCTGAAACATACATAACCCCAGTCTAAAAATCACTATAACGGCATTCTATACATATAAAAATGTATTTACATTTTTTTTTTTAACTTAAGTAATTTGAGCAGCATCACTTGGTCCGGCAAAAATTTATATTAAGATCCATTTTTAATATCAATTTATTATTATATAAATACAGTATACTGATATTAAAGATTGACTGAGGAGGACTGAATAAGTGGATTGTAATTTTCCTGAAAAGACATACCAGGAACGTAATTTTAATTGCAAGTATCTAAAGTCCAGCCCAGCTCTTTTAGGAAGCTCTTCTTCCCATAATGCACCCTTCCGAATCGCTCCAGTTGAAGATCTGGCACCGTTGACCGCCAGCCAATGACCGCCTGGCTTGTCCGGGGAACTGGTGGAGATGGACTCACCTGCACGGGAGAATAAAACAAACACACAAAAGGCTACGCCAATCAATAAAACTAACAATGCAACCACTTACATAATAAAATTACAGCTTGTTCCGTGACATTGCTTGCTTTTGCAAGATTCTGGAATGGTAGGATCAAAAGTTAGCCATTTTAAGAACCAATCTATTTGGTTCTTTAGCATTGTGTAAATCTTGTCCCAATGCTATGTCCCATTAAAACAAAACTCAGAGCATCATTCCGATCACATAATGATATTAGGAAATTTCAATGTAAGCAAACGCTTCAATAGAGCACAATAAAATCCATCAACATTGTATTATGTACTACTCTGCAATTCACATTGCACATTTACTGAAGTAAATAGAATCTTAATCTGGTGGCTAACAAGTTAATCAGGTGGTTTATGGGAGTGCAAACACCAGCAACAGATGTCAATATATTTCTTGAACCAGCAGAGCTGCTCAAACACCAGTGAACATGATTGTTAAACCTGAAACCTCCATCGTTACGCTTCGTCAATCTGACATTCTGATGTTCAGTTTTTAACCATTAAACTTATTTCAATACATGCATTATCTCTACTTAAGTTAGCAATATCCCCCTCTGATTGAAATATGATAAGAACAGCACAAGGCTTGGTCTTAGTGAACAGAGTTTTTCTGTAGGACTGTAACAATGTAACATGAGGAGATCAAACGGACGGGACACGAGCATGCACACACAGGCACAAGCGCACATATACACTCAGAATGCACAAGTCTGGCTGTCCAGTGCACAAGGCTGTGTACAGCAGGAGTAGCCAACCCTGGTCCTGGAGAGCCATGGGATTGGTATCATGCAACCAATAATAACTATTTTTATAGCTATGTATATATGCATGCCAGGGATATTGTTGACAATATTAGCTTACTCTCTGTCATGCTGATTTTGCCAAGCTCCTGTTTAAACAGTTGGGAATATAAACTGTGATTGGTCAATAGCGGTTGTCTTGTACCTTCCTACTTGTGTAGTGTCCACCACTTTTGAAAAGTTAGATTTGGTTCTGGGATTAATACATTGCTGTAAAAAATGTAGCGATATTATCGCAGATCTCATTATCACTGTTGTGACAAGGGTTTGATTTTGTCCAGCCCTGTGTTAAGTAAAATCTATTGCAGGAACAAAAACTGGATCTCGGTTAATTGATCATGAATTAAAACAAAAACAAAGCAAACGTTACAGTGTAAATGGTGGACCAAGTCGGACCATAACAGCTCATATATCAAAAAGTACCTTAATGTATTTCTCGGGTGGTGTTGGGGGGCGTGTCTTCAGATGTTGCTGAAGCTCCAATTTTACTATAGACTCTTTCGCCTTTTTGCTGTCCTGCATTGCCTGGTAGAAAACAGAATATCACATATAGATATAGAATATAAAAAATAGAATATCACATATAGATATAGAATATAAAAAATAGAATATCACATATAGAAATATAATATCAACTATATGTATGCACAAAAAAATGATAAATGCGTTAGGTTGTCATGATGAATTATCAGCCAAACTTTTTAGCTTGTTTATGGTCATCCTACACAGCACTGTTTTGTGACAACAGTTTTGCGGCGGTTCTGTGCTAAGGAAATAATGACAAATATGTTAAAAGTGATCTTTAAAAACCCATGTGACAGAGGCATATGGGCTTATAAAAAGTACTCACTTGGTTGTACGTTTCTGTCAGAAATCCCCATTTGTTTGGCCAGGATTTGGCGGATTCAATTTCAATGTTGACGTGAAGTTTCCTGAAGGTAAAAAACAGTATTCATCTTTACAATGTTTGAAATTAAACGAAATCAATATTATTGTTTAGGACAAATGTCTCTTAAGCACACGACTTATTGTAGCAATTCCTTAAATCGCTATTTTACATTGACTTTATCTTAGCTTTATTCACTATTTTTAGTTTTTTCACCCCATGAATACCATCTCTTTTAAAACCAGGAATGTTAAACAATTATTGTAAAGATTTTCTGTAGTCTGTTGTGATGATCTATTTGATTCGTAGAACATTCTCCAGGCTTCAAAAAAATACAATGGGCTTTGGAATTCACTGTGTTCATTTAAATAGGTATAGGCAAGAATAATTAAGCCCAACTAGTAAAGTAATGTTAATGGTCTTACAAAAAAAAAATACGATAAGAAAATAAAAACAACCTGTACCACCAACGTGCACTAACCTCTGGATCAACATATATTATTTGGGATTACCACTATTCATAATAACCAGATAACGTTAGTAACTGCCTGTCATTTCAGCACTGCCCGTTTTTAACCACACCTTATTAAGGATCTTGCTTTCAGCTTGAATTACAAGAAAATAAGTTGCTATATACTTGATTTATGTTGACTATATGATATGTATATACTGCGTAATTTGTGTAATTTAGCCATTTTTACTGGATTATTTATTGAATGTACCGTTATGTTATTGCTTAAATATACATTCAATACATATTAACGTGTGGTGAAAAAGAGAGAATAAATTACCAGATTTTATCTTGATCCACAAAGTTACATGGCTTGACTTGAGTTTTCAAAGCAGACATACTTACTCCTCGGTCACTCTCAACTACGGTTTACACTACATTACACTGTATTTACTATCACCATAGCAACGGGGTACTGTAGTAATAGTGGGATCCCTGGGCACAACAGTAACATGACGATTATGTGGGGCATGTACTTTAATTTTCAGTTATCAGCAGACAAGTTATAATAACAATCTGTTACAGGCACCTAATGTTACATTACACACCTTTTTATATCAAGGAGACGGAGTTTTAACGTCGCTGTGACGTTATTCTTTTGTAAAACAGTGACATACATAATTCAGTTAAAAGTATATATTTTTTGCATGAAACAGTTTTCTCAGACTTCTAAAAAAAACAGTTGTGTAGAAATCAGGATCAAGACGTAGCTAGTTAGAACTCAATTATTTTTTCGGTCTTAGAATATTGCAACGCATAAATGCAGTATGTCATCTTGTCGGTAGAGGGTGCTTTAATGCAGTGTTCTCTGGTAATGCCTTGTTTAAAATGCAGTTATAGTCCTGCACTTGGCCTTTCTGTTATAGTTTTCAAGTGTAGCTTTGGGTATAACTAAATTCCTTACTCTTTTAACGACACGAGCATTTTCTCAAAATATATTGCACAAATTGAAGCTATAACATTATTCTTTTATACACCTTCAGAATGTACAGTGTAATTCCCGATCGGCACCAGAACAGCAATTGTACGTAACTAAGTAGCATGGAATTTTCCTAACACAATTTAGTTGATTTAGTTTCACTTTCACTCATATGTCTGGGTAGTATTTTTGTTAAATACACTGTCCAATGACTGTCAAAATGCTTCTACAATTTTGAAGAATGGAAGCATTTGGTTGAGTGTGTCACAAAAATAAAGGTGTAAGATCAGAGAAATGTCAAAGGTGCAGGAAGGAGAAGCCTGTCTCTATATATTTTTTTTTTTCAACGAGAGAACATCAGTAATGGAAGTGATGATAATTACTAGCAGCTCATAATAAAGGAGGTGGGGTTCAAGACATGAGTTGGGATTGAATCAAAGTTGCGAGATCCAATGAGAAAGATCCACTGGCCACATGTGCTCGGAGTTGTTGGAGGAATCAGAGGGACTTTATAATGTTAGAAGGATGATGCTGGGACTACCCGATAGGTATCTGAAGAATGCTGATGCAGAGAAATTGTCAGTGCACTTCAAAACAGTCAATATCTTTCATGTTCTCAGTCACTTGGCGTTCCAAATCCATTTACAAAGAAAAAAACACAATGTCAAGAAAACTGATGGAGCCAAGACAAGGTTTATAAACACTGCATGTGTCATGTAATGGATTAGGAAAAGAGGGAAGAAAGTAAAAGAGATTTGTAAATAAATTAAATGAATAAATAATCTTAGAAAAGCCAATAAATACAGAAGACAATCGCCTCTTTAAAAAATTAAAAGGATCTTGTTATCTGGACCTTCAGGAACAACCTTTTTAACACCATGTGACTGAATCCTAAAGAAAAAGAAGAAAAAGCATAGCTATACATATACAAGCGAAATTTTCCATGTACTTTCCGAATATTTTCCGAATATGTACTATATTTATAGATTAATTGCTAGATGAGCAATGCACTCTATAGTTTCTGCTTGTTTATCCCCTCTATGAATGACCCATTACATTTCGGCAAAAATAGCAGCAGTCCCTGCACGGATGCTACGAAGGCTACCAAACTGCCATTGAAAGGTAGCGCACGGCGTGAGACTCCTGGGGGTTCCTGTTCAGTCCAAACCATGTGCGGTCCCCCCATCTGTTTCCTTTTCCTGGCAGTGGGCTGTGACAGAGAGAATGCGGGGAAGAAAGACAAAAAAGCAACGGCAAGTGGGCTAAACGAATAAAACGAACTGAAGGGGGGCTGCAGTAACACCGGCGAAGTGAGAGATGAAGGCGCCCTTCAGCTCCTGTTTATTGCCTCAGACAATAACAATTCCTTAAATTTGTGTATGGCAATGGCAACTAATGGCACCTGGCCACATTCACACACTATTCAAAAAAAAAACCCTAGGCTTTCTGATAGAACATAACACGCAGTGCCCCCTCATAGCCTCTCAGTTTGTTTACAGTGAACATTGTCTTGTGTGTTGCAGTACCATGCTGCCTCTGTCCCTGTGAAACATCCACAAGGCTCTTATGTCTAAATATTTCTGTAGGGTGAATGTCCAGAGAATGCCTGGCTGATGAGTACCTGTTATGTCTCAATGGCCCTTGTGTGCACCGCATTCAGTGGCGAAACTCCTCAATGGCATGAGTGGAATGAATCACGCTGACGGAGAAAGCTGGTCGCTATGCATTCATATTTTAAGAGAATAGGAGAGGGGGGAGGGACCTTTAAATTTACAAGCACACTTTAACCGTGGTATATAAATACAGTTTTCTATTCACATAGAGTTCCCTATCCATCGCTCCTGCATACAGCTGAAGCTCCCATTTCACTCGTATCAGATCAATAGGCAAAAAGAGAGGTATAGAAACGATAATGAGTTACTTAAATATGACTCTACAGCTTTAATGACCTCCATATAAAATACCCATAAAGAAGTCCAAACTCAAAAGGAAAACCTAAATAAATCCTCTTACCTGTTGTTGAGGGTAGGCGGCTAGACAACAACAGCCTTTCACTTTTACTGTGATGGGTCGGGTATGCTAGCCTTGCCTGTTAATTTGTTACTAATATCTAAGTGCAATGGGCATACATTGATAATTATCTCATACTTCATCCAGTGTGGCCTTGGTTACCTGTGTTTATTCTAAAGAACTATACAAGCTGAGAATATAAATCCAAGTAGGGCCCCTTACCAGCTTTAGAAAAGAACAGTCTTGTGCCAGCGTGGTCAGTTACGCTATGGGTGTGTAATAAGCCATTACCGTCTTCTTCAATCAGTACCGGTTTTGAGTGTGCGTATGTAAATTTAAAGACAAAGGATAACGTTCTTTGAAAACATTTTCAACAAGAAATGTTAGCCCTCTTCCCTACTCACGTTTCAGATTTTCTCTTGATAAAAAATGTATTTTAATTGTAGTTCAGTTATTGCCTTTAAGTTCAGAAAAACACAAGGTGGCCTTTTAGTTGTTTGACTTTCACATTCCAATAGAAGGTGGTTACCAGGAGACTACTCTGATGACACAGAAATAAAACCTATTTTTTATTTTTTTTTGCCAATCTCAGCTCTCAGAATAATTTGCATATGACCGTGTCCCAGCATGAAAACATCATAGTCGATGTTGAGAGGTTTTGGACCGCGTTTCAGATCAATTCTTAGTGAACAGAGAAGACTGGAGACCGAATGCAATTGAAAAGGTTTTGTTACGATGTTACCTTGGGGGCCTATGGGAACTGGACGGTTGAACCCAGAAGCTCGCTGCAAACAGGATGTGCAATCCTATATATATATATATATATATATATATATATATATATATCGAACAGCAGAGGAGGAGTCCGATGATCACACAGCACTCAACAGATGATCACAAAGCACACAGATGCGTTATTGTCAGGCAAGCCCCAACCAACTGAAGAGTGGTGGTTTGTACTAGCACCTTTAATGTGACCGTGCATTTGCACAGTAGGTTTTACACAATAACCTCAAATGACCTACATGAAAGGGACGGTATACATTAGGATATTTTCTGACCCAAAAAACCATGTTCTCGAAAGATCTCGTACAGACCTCGTACAACGGGAGCGTGGCTTTCAGAACACTAAATAATTTATGATTGCTTTCACACAAAATACAAATGACAGTTTTGTAAATTAATTAACTAAAATCTCTGCCATTGACACTAAAATTAATCGAGTAAGTCTTGAACTAAGTGAATGTATTTGTTCCCAGCTGAAAGCAACCACTTATGTTTTCCACCTTACTCAAATGTACAAATTGTTCAATGGAAAATCATGCCGTACATTTTTCCCCCTTCAAATGCTCACAAATATTAATTGAGTATTGTTCACTTTAAAGACAGTTAACACACACTCCCTAACTCACCCTACATTTACCCGAAAACATGACCGATCTTCAAACGAAGATCCGTGTCAGATGTCGATTTTTCGTGTGACGCTCTGGCAGGGAAGAAAACGACAACCGGCTAATCGCACTTCACATAGCTGCATTTAATAGCAAGTTTCTTTCGATGGTTACAAGAAATAAGATACTTACCAAAAAAGGGGTGCGGGGAGTCAAAGACCAATTTATTAAATGAAACCGAGGGCCAGACCAGAGCCAGCCAATAACAACCTCCAAGTCACATTTTCCATAACGTTTCAGCGGACACAGGTTGTTCATAAAAAAATACTTTTGGGCAGGAGCGCTGCTTGGTATATTGATTAATTACTTGAAAAAAACAAAAACAAAGTAAAAACCTTTAAAAAGCGGGTGAAATAATTAAGAAAAAAGGATTCTTATTGCCTATAATTCAGAGAGGAATTTGGAGGAAATTCAAAGGACTCCACTCTTCCAGTGAAGTTTAGGAGGTCTGCCGTGGTTTCTTTTTGTATTGTCGGACGTCGCAGTTTATTCTCTCCTTCTTAGTGTAGCCAGGTGCAGGCCGAGGAACAGATCATCGGGTGACAAAAGAAGCCGTGCTTTGGGGTTGCAGCAGAATCGCGTCTTGCCCTTCTTATGCGGGAATTCCTGTGGTTGTTGGGAGTGCAGCCTTTAGATATAATTTTACTTATCTCATATGCTGTGTTCTTATTACAGATCCATGCAGTGGGGTGCAGTGGCGTAAAGTAACATAACAGAATAAACAATATATAGCCTGTGTAATGTCTCCAGCAGTTTTGACGGAATAACCGGAAGTATCTCTGCCCAAACCTCCCATAATTATTACATGTCTTTACGGTTTGTTTTTTCCCCAGTTGGTTTGACACATTTATACAAAGTTCCATGTTCTCAAGATAGTTAACACAACCACAGGGCAACCCTTTTGCAAAAAAATCCCCCGTGAAATGCACTATTGCTTTCATTTTCAATTAAGCCCCTTTTGAATATTGACATCATAATTACACACACCGGGCATACGTCGAACTGCGCTTTCCCCACAAAGGTGTTGTTTTAAAATATGTGTGTCAATTCAAAATTTAGGCCAGAGCAGTTGGACACAGTGAAGCCGAAAGCTGTGGAAAAACACACTTTCGGCGGAAAACAGAAATGATCTTTTTTTTAGCTTGAATCGAAATGATAAACAAAAGCACAAGTGAGCACGCGGTCTTTTCAGTCAGTTCAGTCTCTCCAGACGAGGCTCGTTGTCTCGCTGTTAAAGTTCAGACATAATTACAGGCACCTGATTGTGGTGCAATCAACAAAACCACACTCAAGTGCACAAGCAAGGTCCTGGCTGTGGGTGGAGTCCCACGCATTGTCTTTCAGTCAGGGCCGGTCTGGGCGTGCCCCAAGTGCCTGAGGGCGGGTCTCGTGGCTGCGTACCACACTCCTCCATACCCAGAATGTGGCTGTAGGTCCAATTGGCCAAGAAGCCCCCGTCATCCCCCGTCATCCCCCGTCATCCCCGGCAAAGGGAGGTCAAGGCCCTCCTGGGTCATAGGACAAAGATTCAGTCAGGGTCCCAGCCACCCTAGGAAGGAGGCCCTCCTGGGTCATAGGACAAAGATTCAGTCAGGGTCCCAGCCACCCTAGGAAGGAGGCCCTCCTGGGTCATAG